>JAAWXA010000048.1:1436136-1496102 GCA_038090715.1 Florisuga fusca
CCCCCTCACCTTCTCCCCCCCCCAAACGCCTCTTTCCCCCCACCTCCATCCCCTCTCTGCAACCTGAAGCCTCTGGGGAAAGCTCTCTTGGCAAGTGCAAAATACCAAATTGATGCTGCTTTTTTTTTCTTTTTTTCCCTCTCCAAGGGATCCCAAATGGGTCTTTGTGTCTCCTCTGGCTCTAACTCACATTAAGTATTCAAGCTTAACGAGCCTGTGATCGTGTCCAGGACATTGAAGGATGGACGGAGCATCTTAACCCCAAGGACTGGGGATTTTTAGGGTACAAATATGGATGGATCCTAGGGGCAAAGCTTCCCCTGTGGAAAAGTTTAGACCCTGACTACTGGATGGGTATTTTAGGGGAAAAAAACCCAACCCTCTGTGACTTCTTTTACAGCAAGATGAAGAACTCCACGTCTTGTCAAGCGGGAGCTTCGTTGTCATTACAGCAGTGACCTGAGCACAACAGGTCTTTAGAGATGCTGGGCATAGATTCCTTGGAAAAGGCTTCTCATCCTTCTCATTGCTGCTCTTGGAAATCACACAACAATCCAAACAGCACAGGGAGAGTGGTTTTCCATGACCTCCCTGTCCCTCCTCAGGGACATCACTTCCAATCCAGATTAGATTAAACTGAACCAAAAAGCCTCTAAATTGCACAGTTGTAAAGTGGCCAAGAATTAATGGGTTTTCATGATCCTAGGGCCCTATTGCAATTTCTATTGCATTCCTCTGGCTGCCCACATGCCTTGATCAATGAATGTGCCCCACTTCAGGAGACACTGGGAGATGAGCAAATGTTTATTTTAAAAATCACCTTTTGGGTCACAGGAAAGGCATTTTGTCCTCACCAGGAAAGAAATGGAATCTGGCAGCTCCTATCACTCTGTGCAGGCTCTTGCAAAGAGAGTGGAGATGCAGCAGTTCCTCCCTCTCCAAGCCTTGACCAGTGGGAGAAGCATTTTTAAGTAGTGAGTTAATTACTTAAAAACCAACACACTGGTTTTTGCATTTACTGTTAATGCAGAAGTATGGAGAACCTCAACTGTAAAGAGCCACACGGAGGTTGTGTTTCAACCAACACACATCCAGGGTTTAAAAATAAGACTTTGAAACAAGGCATCTGCCAAGCTTGCTGAGGTGGCATCACAGCTCCAGGACCTGCTCTGGAATAGGGAAGGAAAAAGACAATGAAGAATAGAGCAAACCTCACCTCCTTGGCTGCTGAGCAAGCCCACAGCCCTCACTGGATATGCAGAGGTTGGAATGACAGGGAAATGAAGCAGCCACATTGACTTTACTGGGACACTGGCTCTGGCTTCTCTGCCAGCAGTGCAGATGGGAAGGAATCTGCCAGGCATCTCCTCTGACTCTGGAAATGTCTCAGTGACCCCTTTGTCAGCAGTGTGCTCCAGTCCTGGAGCTGGAACAAGAAATCTCTGTCTGGGACAGGGGGAGCTGACATGATTTGGGGCAGCTCTTGCTGCAGATGGTTGTCTCACGAGTGCTGAGGCTCCAGAGGAACAAGCATCACTGCAAATCATTACCAGTAGCAGAGTGTCCATCCAACCAGCATTCACTGGAGCTGAGCTGGACCTTGGTTTAGGCTCATTTCATGTCTGTCATCAAGCTGACGACTTCAAGCCTGGCCATCAGAGGCCCCATTTTCCTGAGGTCTCCATAAGCCATGTCAGCCTGGAGTAAGGCTGTGCAGACTTGCACCTCCTGCACTGTGCTGGGCATGACCCCAGGGGGGTGGTGGTGGTGGGGGTGCTGGCCAGCACCTCTGTGCATTGTGCCCCATCCTGCACAGCTTCTGATCAGTAAGGTTGCTCTAATGTCTGGGTACACCTTCAGGTGCAGCCACAGGGCTACCAAAGCTTCTTGTCTTTGGGCCACAAAGTTTTGGAGTCACGTTGCCCCGGAGGGAAGGGAAACACCCCATATTTTCTTGTTAGCTTCTTTCTTGGCTGCAGCTGATGCTTCATCCACCCTCCAGCTAAAATGGTGGAGGAAGATGCAGTAAGGAGCCTTTAATTCCACAGAGCTGCTTTTCCTGTTCCTTGCTTCTTTAGAAGCTTGGATGGAGCCCTGCTTCCCTTCAGCATGCTCCCCAGCTTGGTTTGAAGCCCTGCATGAAGGAAAGAAGCTGAGAAGAGCTTTGCATGGGTTGTCTAAGCCCAAGGTCCGTGTATCATAGAATCCAAGACTGGTTTGGGTTGGAAGGGATCATAAAGATCATCCAGTTCAAATCCCTCTGCCATAGGCAGGGACACTTCCCACTACACCAGGTTGCTCCAAACCCCATCCAACCTGGCCTTCAATACTTCCAGGAATAGGGCAGTCACAGATTCTCCAGGCAACCTGGGCCAGTGTCTCCCCATCCTCACAGCAAAGGATTTCTTCCTAATATCCAATCTAAATCTCCCTTCTTTCAGCTTGAAGCTGTTGCCCCTCATCCATGCCCTTGTAGCCTCCCCACATGTGCCTCCCCACCTTTTCCGTAGCCCCTTCAGGCACTGGAAGGTTCTCTAAGGTTTCCCCAGAGGCTTTTCTTCAGGTGGAACAATCCCAACTCTCTCAGCCTGTCTCCCTGGCAGAGTTGCTCCAGTCATCTTCATGGCCTCTTCTGGACCTGCTCCAACAGCTCCATGTCCTTATTTTGGTGTCTCCAGGAGGTACCATTGCAGCAGGTAGATGAGAGGCAATATCTGGGCAGTGCACAGGGAATGCTGCTGGAAGAGGAGCCAACATGTACTTCCCCAGCAGCAGGAGAAGCCTGGGATCTTTCCATCCCCCATGGAAGGTGGGGATGGAGAAAGAGGTGACTTTGAGCTTCAGGATGCTGGCAGAGTGCACACCACAGCCAGCCCTTCAGCACCTCCTGCTAAATCTTCACCTGCCTTCTGCAGATCCACAGAATCTGCTCCCCCTGGGTGGAAAGTGGAAAGATGCTGTCCTTTTCTTTAGGGATGCACTGTGTGGGTTGGGCTCTTCTGCCAGCTCAGCTCCTGCCTAAGGGGTGACTTTGGGGTGGCTGAAGGGACTGGGAAGGACCATGCCACCTTTCTAATTCCCCAGAAGAGGGGATTAGGTAGGCAGATTTTGTGCACAGTGGCCCTCTGACATTACTTATGTAGATGAGGACATCCTTGTTCTCTGGTTCCCTGAATTTTGTAAAATAGGTTGAGCTTCTTGTGCCTGATATCTTCTGAAAGACAGAGTGGTGGGTGATGTGCTAGAGCTTTGCAGCACCCAGAGATGACAGATATGGAGAGGGTAACCTCAGTCATGATGTTCAGAGGCTTGGTCCAGCCACCTTGATAGAGACTTGTACTTGGTGCTAATGTCCTCTTCCATGAAAAGCTTTGTTGGCTTCTCCAAGGGTCCAAAAATGTGGCAAGTTCAGTTTCTCCAGGCCACAAGTAAGAAAAAAAAAAAAACAGGATGAAATCTCTGGAGTTTCCTGCACTCTGTAAATGATACACCAGGCTGGTCTAACAAGGGTTTTATGGGCAGTAATGTTAATATTAATGAGAAATTAGTTAGAAAGTCCAGTGAAGTGTATCACTAATCACGAAAGGTGATCACACCTCCACTTTAAAGTATGTGGTTGCCCTCGAATCACCCAAATTCACTGCTCAGTGAGGGCTGGTGCTGCAGGCCCCATAGCAAGAGGAAGACTGCTGGTTGCCAAGACATGGTATTTAGGGATGTGAAAGCTGAATTGCTTTTTCAGGACTGAGGAAAGGTGAAGAGACTGAAAAGTGAGTGGTTCACAAGTGGTACAGAAAGCCCACCAAGACTTCTGCTAGGTCTGAAGGGACATCTCATTCTTTCCTGTCCAAGGAGGGTGACAGCTCCTTTCTGGGGCTGGGCAAATCCACCAGAAGACCTGGGTTTGTTTTCCTAGTGGTCCAGCCTGTCCCTGAGGTGTTGGACTCAATGGCTGAGATCCTGGAGGACCCCAAGGAGAAGAAGTCCTGTTGTTTGCTGTTGGGTTTGGTGAGGGAGGGGACAATATGATTTAGAGTAAGTGGGTATATAAATATACATATGAAATTTAAAAAATGTATAATATACATATTTTTACATATGCATTTCTTTGTATAAAAGTACAATACATAGAATAAGTATTACCTTAAAAAAAGTTTATGTATGTGTTTGAACAAACATCTAAAAGAGCTCACAAGCTCTCACTGTACTAATTACAAAATGGGCAAAGTTTAAACTTTCCTTTCCTATTATCCATGTTCCTCCCATTGATTTTGGGTAAGTCAGACTTGATTGTTTTTAGGCAGTCTGATGCCAGCAAAGAAAATAACAGTGAAGTGAGACATGCCATTAATCTGCAGGCAAACTGGCATACTTCCCACTCCCCAGATGATTTACTGGAATCTTTAATGGAGACTGCCTGGGTGAATTACAGACAGCAAAAACTGGGAACAACATTTGGCATTGAAAAGGAGATTCTGGATAGAGTATTTTTTTTTAGCCATCTTCCTCTCAGTTTTATGCTTTTCTGATGTCTTATGAGGCTTGGGCATAACTCTTGATACACTTTGAAAATGGTGTTTTCATCCCAAATTAAGAGTGTATTGGAAAAATATCTGAGACAACCTATCCCATTACAGCTGCTACAACACCCACATTAGTATTGCCACTTCCACAGCATGAAGTTCTCCATCTGGGGTGGGCTTGGAGGGATGCAGAATTTTCACATCACTGGGGTGGTCTTACCTCAAGTTTTCTGAGCTTTTTCCAAGCAGCTGAGACTTGCAAAAAGAGCCACCTGCTTCTCCTCAGGCAGGAGAGCCATCTGCATGGACTAAATTATTTAGCTTACGTCTTTAATTCTTTTAAGCATCTTCAGCTAAATAATGAATGCACACTGTACCTCCTTCCTGCTCAGCTGTGGCTTTCACAAGGAGCAAAGATGATGCCATCAAGAAAAATGAAATAGTTGGTTGTATAAATACTTCTCTGCCCACTCCCGGTCTTCAGAGAAGAAAAGAAAGAATTTGGGCTCAAATCAAAAGGGTCCATAGTTTGGTTTGGAGGGGATCTTTAAGATCATCCAGGCTCAACCTCCTGCCTCAGCCTCCCACTAGACCAGGTTTCTCCAAGCCCCATCCAACCTGAGCTTCAACACTTCCAGGGATGGGGCAGCCACAGCTTCTCTGGGCAACCTGGGCCAGTGTCTCACTACCCTCACAGCAAAGAATTTGGGTCCCAATAGGCCTGATGTCTCAACCAGTTTGTGGCTCCAAAGGAAGGCCCAGGAGCTGGGGTTGATGTTGTGTCTCTGGAGCCCATCAGGGGAGATGAAGTAACACAGATGGACCCACTCAGGTACAACATTCTGGTCTCCAGCATTTGACAATGCCTTAAAGCTGTGTTTTGATTTGCATTTTCCAAGTCTGTGAGCTGAATTTCTCATGGGTCTCCCCCAAAAAATAGTAGCCTCCATCAGTCACGAATCCCAATTTGGGAACTGTTCCTCCCACCGGGATGAAAGCCATCAGGCAGGGTCCCTCCACACTGGCTGTTGTCAGCATCTATCTTTGCTGGAAGAAGCTTTGTGCTTTACTGAGAAACCATCAGCAAGTCCCCCTGCCCTTCCAGGGGGTCAGAAATTGCTCCAAAGAGGTTTGGGGAGTCCCAGTATCCTCCAGGGAGGCCGCCCACTGCTCCCCCAGCACCCAGAGCCCACCCTCATAGTTCTTGCCTTGTTGTCGAAGCAAAAGACCCAGCCTCCTTGTGTTGAAGGCTGTGATCAAAGTAAGTCCTTGCTTTCCTGTTTGTCCCAGCTCCTGAGGAGTACGAGAGCTGCTGGAATCAGATAGGAGCAGGGAACGTGCTCTCGGGGAGGTAACAGCCTTTTGAACGTGGCATGAAAGGCACATCCGTGTTTCCCCAGCCCTCCCACCACCTGCAGATCCTCCCGGGTGGCAAATCTCCCTCAACCCAACAGCTTTGCCTTAAGAAAGGAGCTGAAGAGCAACTTGGGTGCCCACCAGAGCTCTGTGTCAGCAAAACCTTGGTTCTCTGTAGAGCCCAGGAAGATATTAATCCTAGAAAAGTGGCAAAGCTAGTTCTGTCGGTTTGGCTGGGTTTGCATGAGGGTGTTTGGTTTACAGCTGCTCTGGGGTTGCTTATGCTTTTTAAGGTTGTGCTTCTGCCTTAGCTGAAAGTGTGAGGAGATAGGGCAGCACCCTCTGGCCTCCTGACCCTCCCTCCATCTATTCTCTGATCTCCAGAGGGTGGTGTGGGCTAAACCACCTCTTGCTAGCTGGGAAAAGGTTTTTGGGTCCACATTGCTCTGCTTCCAGGCTTTTTCCTGCTGGTTTGCATTTTCACAGACAGAGCCAAGTCCAGTCCTGCTGACCTTCAATCAGGGGTGAGTTGACTGGGGAAGATCTTAGGGCACCCTCCAGTACCTGAAGGGGCTACAGGAAAGCTGGGGAGGGACTTTTGACAAGGGCATGGAGTGCCAGGATAAGAGGGAATGGTTTCAAGCTGAAAGAGGGGAGATTAAGATGAAATATAAAGAAGTTTTTTGTTGTGAGGGTGGTGAAACACTGGCCCAGGATGCCCAGAGAAGCTGTGGCTCCCCCTTCCCTGGCAGTGTTGAAGGCCAGGCTGGATGGGGCTTGGAGCAAGCTGCTGTAATGGGAGGTGTTCCTGCCCATAGGAGGGAGGGTTGAAGCAAGATGATCTTTAAGTTACCTTCCAACCAAGCCAGAATGGGATTCTATAAATTTAGCCCAAAACGTTTCTATCACTTGCTGTCAAAACCAATTTCCTCTGATCAGGCTGACATGAAATCCCAGCAGAGGCAATTCACCCACTGCTGGCTGCTGGATGTAGCAGAAAATCAACATCAGAGCAGGAAAGCCTGGCTGGAGATGAGAAATCTCATCCTGTGATGAGAGGTTATGAACCTTTCTTATCATATCTGTTCAGGTTTCATAAAGAGAAGCTTGAGGTGGCAGCAGTGGCTCAGGACCTGCAGTCTGAGCCCTCAGTGTGCTAAGATGCCCTGGGGGTGGCAGATGGACTGAGGGCTTGGGATGCTGTGGGGACAGCCCTGCCAGCCCCAGGTTTGGGGTGCAGGATGGGGATGGGGTAGCCCCCACACAGGGCATGAAGCTTGGTGGCTAGACTTGTGTCTCCTCCAAGAACACAGGTGGGATGTTTGCATACCTGGGGCTGAGGGCTGGCACAGCAGTGTGCTTCTCATGGCCTGGAATAGGGGAAGAGGGATTGAAGGATGGGGCAGGGAGAGAAAGTGGCAGCATTAAACCCACAGTGAATTTAACAGCATATACTGCTTCCAACATGCAAGCAGATGCCTGTTGGAATTTGTCAGCCCTGGTCACAGAATCCCAGAATCCCAAACTGGTTTGGGTTGGAAAGGACCTTAAAAATTATCTAGTCACAACTGCCCTGCAGCAAGCAGGGAGACCTTGTACCAGACCAGGTTGCTCAAAGCCCTGTGGAACCTGGACTTCAACAATTCCAGGAAGGAGGCAGCCACAGCTTCTCTGGGCAACTTGCATCAGTGTCTCATAGAAAATGATGGTGAGCATTCCTAAGATCCAATCTAAATCTCCCTTCTTCCAGCTTGAAACCCTTCACCCTTGTCCTACCACTCCATGTCCTTGTAAAAAGTCCCTCCCCAGCTTTTCTCTAGCTCCTTCAGGTACTGGAAAGTGCTCCAAGGTCTTCTTGGAGCTTTCTCTTCTCCAGGCTGAACAATCCCAACTCTCTCAGCCTGGCTCCACAGTAGAGGTGTTCCAGCCTTCTGAGCACCATTGTAGCCCTTCCTTCATATTCCTTCCTAGAGTGCTCTCCCCCATGCTGGCCACTGTTTTGTGTTGCAGCAGTGGGATAAACCAGGGTGGAAGCCAGTAGTAAAGCAGCTTTGCTCCCTTCACCTCCTGCTCAAGTTGTCCTTAACTGTGGTACCTCCTCTCATTAGAGCCTCAGGATCCCTTTGAGTGCCATTTACTGGGCCTAAAGTTTATCCCCAATGACATGCAAGACCCCATCACCTCCATCCTGTCCCACCTCTCTGATTTTTTTCCTATTCACCTACAGTAGCTGCTACATGTTTGCTTAGTGAACCAACCCATGGGAATGAACCCATTCCACCAGGCTCTCATGGGAAACCAGTGGCAGAACCAGGACTGGCTCCCATCCCTGCCCCACCTCACTGGCACCGCAGCAGTGAGGAGGAAATGCAGAGACTTAAGTGATTTAGCTTAGGGAGCGAGTGAAATCTACTTACAGTAGCTAATTGATAGCAAATAATTCCTTAATTAGAATTTACAGAACTGCCTCTTAATTTATGAGGAGGAACAGGACCACGGTGCTGAGAAGATGGGAGGTGTTTTTTTGTGGCTACCATTGATTTTCTTTCAGAGATGCTCTCGCCAATTAACTTTTCATGAGATAAATTTGTTTGCCTTAAAATATCCAGTTAGAAGGATTTTCATATGCATTATTTAAGACCTGAAAATAAATATTGGATGTGCAGCCTGTGCTTTGTGAGGGCTCAGAGCAGCTTTCCTTCTCAATTATTGATCATGCTTCTGCTGCATTGGAGACCCTTCCACATTCCCAGGGGAAAATCCCAGCTTGTTTATTTGCTTATTCTAGTTCTCAAAGCCTCTAAAAACTTATCCAGCAATGGATTTGGGATGTTTATCACAAGAGAGAATTTACTTTCGATGCTAAGGCCCCCTCAGGGAGCTGCCAACTACAGGAATTTCTCACTTAGGGCACCAAGGACAGTCTGATTTATTTTTATTGAAAGGGGAAACTCCAGTGATGGCACCACACAGTTCCACCAGCACCCAGAAAGGTGAGTGTTGCACACTTGCTGGATGGATGAGCATAGAAGAGCTGCCAAATCCTGACTTCTTTAGCAGTTGGGACTTCATGGTGTAAGGGATGCACTTGTCACATTAGGGGTCTTTATGTCTCCTTAGATGTGAGCTTTCAGGTGTTTAAGGTAGAATCACAGACTGGTTTGGGTTGGAAGGGACCATAAAAACCATGTTCTCCAACCCCCTGCCATGGGCAGGGACACCTCCCACCAGACCAGGTTGCTCCAAGCCCCATCCAACCTGGACTCAAACACTTCCAGGGATGGGGCAGCCACAGCTGCTCTGAGGAACCTGGGCCAGTGTCTCACCACCCTCACAGCAAAAAAATTTATTCCAAAAATCTCATCTAAACCTCACCTCTTTCATCCTAAAATCGTTCCCCTTCACCCTATTCCACTGTAAAAATTCCCTTTCCAATCTCATGCAATTTTTTTTCCTTCCTGAAATATTTACAAGTTCTTTCTGCCCAACATAGTTATCATTCAATATAAAATTTTGCCAGTACATATTTATCCTCAAAACTGCCATGCTTTGGTCAGATTTCATGGCAATTAGCCCCAGAGCATCCTCAGGAAGCAGAGCAGTCCACCAGCACGGTGGCTTGGACTTCATCTTCTGCAATCATCAGGATAGAGGAGCAATGAAATCTTGTAGCAGTTGGATATCCACAAGTTATGAGCACCAGGGGGAATAATTTGAATAAATATCACATTTAGAAGATGTCAAATGGGTTCCCAGGGATATCTGGGTGATGTGGTCCCTGAGCCAGTAGACTTTCAGCCCCTGCAAGGTGCCAGCACCCAAGATGTGCTCACCCTTGACTTGGTTTCAGGAGATGTGCCAAAAATTTGCTGGTGGAAAACCAGTTAGTCCAGCTGCTTTGCTTTGCAGACAGAGTCTCAACAGAAATGGCATGTCCACAGGAAGGTTTTTGCACACCATGGAACATAGAGACCCACAGACAGACACTTTGACAGATGTTTCTTTAGCAATGGGAGCCCCAGTATCACCCACGATGGGTCCAAATGTTGTCAGAGACAAAAATAATGTGAGTGCTGTTTCAGAAGTGCTGCACAGGGGATTTCTTTTTTCCATCCCTGAAACTTTCTGCCTGGCAAATTGGAGCCACATCTCTTGAAAATCCTTCAGACTCAGAGCCCTAATTCATCCTGTGAACAAGGTGGCAAAGGGATGCCAGCAGACCATGGGCCTGAACATCAGCAGGTACATAAGGCATGGCCAGCAGGGCCAGCAGAGCCAGCAGGGCCAGCAGGGCAGGGACTGTCCCCCTGTGCTTAGCACTGCTGAGGCCACACCATGAATCCTGGGGTCAGTTCTGGGGACATTGAAGGGCTGGAATGTGTCCAGAGAAGGGCAACAGAGCTTGGGAAGGGTCTGGAGCACAAGTCCTGTGAGGAGCAGCTGCAGGAATTGGGGATGTTCAGCCTGGAGAGAAGGATGCTGAGGGGAGACCTTCTCTCTCTCCACAAATCTCTGAGAGAAGGCTGGAGGGAGGGGGAGTCAGTCTCATCTTCCAAGTAACATGCAATAGGACAAGAGGAAATGTCCTCAGGTTGTGCCAGGGAGGTTCAGCTTGGATATGAGGATCAATTTCTTGTCAGGCCCTGGCACAGACTGCCCAGAGCAGAGGTGGAGTCAGCATCCCTGGGGGGATGATGCAGATGTGGTGGCCATGGTTTAGGGGTGGCCTTGGTAGTGCTGGGTTCATGGTTAGACTTGATGTTCTGAAAGATCTTTTTCAACAAAAAGGATTCCACAATTCTGTGAAAGCCCTTGTCATGCTAAGGTTGACAGTCAAAGGCAGCAGGAATTTCACTATAGACTTAAAAGATGCTAAAAGAAACCAATTATTTTCCACAAAGCCTTGAGTGTCCTAACTGGCTCACGGGTGCCTCTGGCCCAGACCACAGCACAAGAGGACCACATAATGTCTGAGTCCTCTCCTCCTGATGCCCAGCAGGACATAACCAGCCTGACTGATGCTTTCGGCCTCCAGCCCAAATTTTTTTCCACTTTTTAAATGGGAATAATGTTGCTTTTGCTGGCAGTGACTCCTCTGATGGATACTAAGGGGGAAGTTCAACTTTCAGGCTGGGCCTGCCTGATTTCCACCATTTTCACAGTGACAGGTACAGTTTCATAACAACCAAGCAAATAATCCTGTGGCACCAGGAACTAAATGAGAGACCAGTGCTTGCAAGCTGGAAAAGCAAAGAACTGGGCATTTCTTTGCTGTAGAAAATGAGTGCAAAGAATGGACTTAAAAAAGACAGAGTGTAAAAAAAATGGAGGTCCGAGTTCTTTCCATTCTCCTTTACATGCTTATAAGAAAGCAATTCAGGCTTGGTGCATGCATTTATTAAGAAAAAAAATAGAATTTTTGTGACTTCAGTTCTTTCCAGGGCAGTTGAGCAAACTGCTGGATCTGTCATGACCTTGAAATATAATGAAGCATTGAAAAGCAAATCTGGTGGTACAGAAAGGGTGTGTGTTTTATCGTGCAAGAGGAGGTATTGAGGTCTGAGCATGAAACAGCCAAGTGGTTATCTCTGATGACTTAAATCTTATCCAGGCAGGGCTTTTCTACAAGACCCACTTTGTTAAAGGGAGCCACAGAGGGTGCAATGTGTGGAAGGCTCTGCAAAACATAACTTGGCACTGCAGGGCACATCTGACATTTAACAGGATTTTATAAAGCTATAACCTGACTCCTGTTGCTCTTTGCCCTTGTTAGCAGGTAATAACCCTGAGGACATGCAGCCATGAGCCTTGCAAAAAATGCCACTGAGGCAGTGTCCTTGGGGGCACAGTGTCCCCTGCTGTGGGGAGGGGGAGCAGAGGATGCCCTGTGCAAGTTGGGGAGGGTTTGCATCTGGTTATATATTTAAATCCCTGCCAGGCTGCTGGGGGCTTGTGAAGAAGCTCCTTGTTGTCCCATCCCACTCCCTTGCCCCCTTTTCCCTAGCAATAAACATCCCTGGTTTTATCTTGGAGGCAGGTTTGGGTAGCTGGGGTGACAGACCTAATGGCAGCAAAGAAACCAAGGTGGGCAAAAATGGAGGAAAGGGCAGTGGAGCAGGAACCTCTGGGGAGAAAGGACATGGGTGAGGGTGGCAGCAAGGATGTTTCTTCAAATATGGAGAAAGGAGGACTAAGAAAAAGAGGAATGGTTGCAAGTCTGCAAGTATCTAGTGCTGCAGAGCCCCGGGAGCCTTCTGAGTCCTGGCTTTGCTCAGCATCTCCAGGATGAGAACCCCCAGAGATGCATCTGGGTCCCACACAAGGCTTTTGTACACAAGAGGAGCAAAATCAAGACCTTACTCTTGCCTTACTCCTGTCTGATGATCCATCCACACTCTGAAGAGGAAAAGAACCTGCATCAAAAGCAGTATGGCCAACAGGTTGAGGGAGGGGATTCTCCCCCTCTTCTCTTTCTCTTCTCTTCTCTTCTCTTCTCTTCTCTTCTCTTCTCTTCTCTTCTCGAAGAGCAGTGCTGGATCCAGAAGGACATGGAGCTGTTGGAGCGAGTCCAGGGGAGACCACAAAGATAATCCAAGAGCAAGGACAACTCTGCTATGGACACAGGCTGAGAGAGACGGGGCTGGTCAGCCTGGAGAAGGCTCTGGGGGGACCTTAGAGCACCTTCCAGTACCTGAAGGGGCTACAGGAAAGCTGGGGAGGGACTTTTTACAAAGGTATAGAGTGAGAGGGTGGAGGGGAATGATTTTAAACCGAAAGAGAGGAGATTTAGATAAGATCTTAGGAAGAAATTCTTCACTGTGAGGGTGGTGAGACACTGGCCCAGGCTGCCCAGAGAATCTGTGGCTGCCCCATGCCTGGAAGTGTTGAAGTCCAAGTTGGATGGAGCTTGGAACAACCTGGTCTGGTGGGAGGTGTCCCTGCCCATGGCAAGGGGCTTGGAACTGAATGTTCTTTATGGTCCTTTCCAACCCAAACCAGTCTGGGATTCTATGCAGCAATCCTTGCCAATACTGTAACCAACTTGTCAGTGGGCTGAGGGCAGCAGCTGTAGGTGAGAACCCATCTCTCTTCTCTCAACCTCATTTTAAGGTTCACAGTTACTTATCAACAACTCTGCCCTTCTGTCAGGCAGGGATGTTTATCTATGAAGCCATCACAAGCAGCAGCAATTTCCCCCTTCTTGTTTGCTCGGCGTGTTCATTCCTAGCACTGATAAATCAGACTGATACTGGTGGTTAGTTTTAGATAGAGCTGTCTTTTAGCTGAGGCATTTTTTGCAGCTTCTGTCATTCTGTTGCCAGGAGAATTTTCATGGTGAACAAAAGCCATTTTATTTTGTGCAAGTGGATGCAGGGAGGGAAAGAAACTCTCCGTGGGAAACAGCAGTGGTTAACTCGTGGCTCACAGGGCTCAGCAGGGCAACTGGCACTTGGCTTTGTCCAGTCAGGATGGGAGGCATGGGCCCAGGATGGCTCATGGGGTGAGGAGGAAAAAGGAGGAGTCCTTTTCATGGAAATGGTTGGCTAAAAAGAAAGGACTTTGGTTACAATACTGTGGAAGCAAAGCTGTAGATTTTACCTGGAGGGCCAGAGAAGGTGCAAGGTTGGTCCCCAGGGCCTCTCTTATCTCTCATCTCCACCTCTTGGTTTTCCTTTGTTCATTCATCCAGTCATTCAGTAGATGTCAGGCAGCCAAAGAAATGAAAAGCTGCTCCGGAAGCCCTGTCATTTGCTCCACAACCTTCCTCATCAGGCTTAAAAAAGACCTAATCCCTGTTATTAGCAGGAAAGGATTGTTACCTGGGTGGGTGATTACAGTCAAGCTTAGCACAGGGCTGAGCAGTCTGCACAGCAGGTCACAGGTGAACCCATCCCACAACTTCCCTTCTCCTTTGGCAGCCTCAAATTTAGGATAGGAGAGGGGACCCACCTGCAATGGTGACCCAAATTAATTTTTCTGGGGATGCTGTGCCTGGAGCCTGGAGGAAAGGCAAAAGCAAAGGCCAGGCTTGCAGATATAGTGTAGGAAACCACTGCTTTCACCTTCAGTTTTGCAATGGATGGAGATTTCATGTGAAATTTGCAGTTTGTGACTTGGGATGTAATGGAAAAAAAAAAATTCTCCATGCATTCAGCGTGAATGCATGTTTGAAGAAGAGATGGGTACTGGAGGAGGAAATGTGCCCTGCTTTCATTGCCAGTGTCATCTAATTGAGAGAACGAAGCAGAAAAATTCCATCTGAGGAGTCTGGCAGGAGGGAGATGATGCTCTGTTTGCCTGTTCCAAATGCTCCAAGACTTACTTATTAGAAAATTTTCTGGGTAATTGGTTTTGAAGTGAGAAAATGATACATATGTAATTAATCTTGTCTGAATCACTTATTTACTTTAATCTCATGATAAAAACTGAGTACCCTGACCAAGCACCCAGAAGTGCCACTATGGCAGTGATGCTCCAGAGCCCACCTTGCTCTTGGCCAGGGGATGCAAAGAAATAAAGAATCTCTGCTTCCAAGGGAGGCAGCAATAGCTCTGCCACCTGCTTCCAGAGAAGATCTGTCTTTGTACGGCAAAAACCAAGGTGGGACATCAAAAAATGCCAGTGATGCCTATCCCTCATCGTTAACCATCACATTTGTCATTAATTCACAGCAAGGAGAAGGTCAGCCTGGAAGAGTTCACCCTGGGGAGCTGGCCAGGCTCACTGTATTAGTGAAGTATTATTAACTGTAGCTTGGCAGCCAAGCACTCCCTTCCCCACCTTCAGAGAGCAATCTATAGTATGGTACAGGCCAAAGGATTTGCTGGACTCCTACCAAAATCAGAGGATCATGGAAAAAACACTCCCTCCAGCTCATAGCAACAGGCTGCAACAAACCTGGGCTGCACTGGGAGCTTGGACGCTCCCACAGAGAGCCAGGATTTTATTAGATTCCATTTGGGAAGTAGATTTTCTTAGGCTTAGATATGGGAACAGCCCTGTCTGCAAGGAGCTCAAAACTGGTGGTAGATCCATGGCTTCACCCATAAGGACATCCTCCTGCACTTTCAGCCCCAGAAAGGGGGTTGGTGATGCTGAGTTTGATGCTTATGAGGCTGGGGCTTGTTTTCAGAGTGGCTTGTGTCAGCATTTTCATAGAATCACAGACTGGTAGGAAGAGACTTTAAAGATCATCCAGTTCCAACTCTCTTGCCATGGGCAGGGTCACCTTCCACTAGAACAGATTGCTCCAAGACAGACAAAGGACCAGATTCTATATGCCATTTAAGAGGCAGCATTAGAGCAAAGATGAGCACTTCTCATCCCAAAAAAGCTGGATGCACACTGGTGTCTGAAAAGCCCTGAGGAGAAGGACTTGAGGGTGTAGGTTGATGAGAATCTCAACGCATGCTGCAAGCCCAGGAACCAACTGTGTCCTGGGCTGCATCTCCACCAGTGTGACCTGAATGTTGAGAGAGGGGATTCTGCTCCTCTACTCCACTCTCATGAGACACCCCTTGCAGTGCTGGGCTCAGTTCTGGGGTCTCAAACACTTGAAGGACATGGAACTGCTGCATCAAGTCCAGAGAAGGCCATGGAGATGATCCAAGAGCTGGAGCACCTCTGCTCTGGAGACAGGCTGAGAGAGTTAGTGTTGTTCAGCTTGGAGAAGAGAAGGTTCTGGGGAGACCTTGGAGAACCTTCCAGTACCTGAAGAGGCTACAGGAAAGCTGGGGAGGGACTTTTGACAAGGACATGGAGTGACAGGGTAAGGGGGAACAGCTTCAAGCTGAAAGAGGGAAGATTTAGATTCTCCTCCTTTAGAATCTCAGGTTGGATGGGGCTTGGAGCAACCTGGTCTGGTGGGAGGTGTCCCTGCCCATGGCAGGGGGCTTGGAACTAACTGATCTTTATGGTCCCTTCCAACCCAAACCAGTCTGTGATTCCATGATCCACGTGCCATCCCATGTCACACCGGAGCAGCCCTTTTCCTGAGCACTGCTGAGGCAAATGGAGACAATCATCATCCAGGTTAGAGTAATTGCTTGAGAAACACCACCAGCCCAAGGACAGAGAAAGTCTTGAAATGAACTTGGAAACGTGGAATTCCTGCAAGATTCATTCCCAGCACCATATAAAAGCCTGACTGAGCTTGTTAGGGCATCCTGTCAGGGTCTAATTGCTCACCAGTATAGCTTCCTGGCAGGGGAAAGGGGAATGGCACACAGCCAAAGGTGGGATGGCTCTGCTGGTGTGCCTGGCTCCCTCCCAGCTCTCTGTTGGAACTCCACAGCCACCGTGGCAGCAGAGGGGACGTGGCAGCTGAAGGCTGCTGCAGACTGCAGGGGCAGGAGCTGGGCAGAGGGGCAGGAGCCCAGCCCCTCCATCCTGTGCCTGCTGGAAGGATGCTGGGGGAGCACCTTCTTCCACTCTCAGGGATTTGGTCCCTGCCATGTCTGGCACCCACCCAATGACCAAACACCCTATGGCCCCTTATTGCTCTGTGCTGCTTCTGGGTTGTGCAGATTGCAAAGCAGAGAGGGGGGTGAGGAGTGGAGAGGTATGCTCATCCCTCTGCCCCCGGCTCAGCCTGACCTTCCACACCAGTGACGTGCCCAGTGTGCATCCTTGGTGCATCCTGGGAAAGAATCTGTCAGCTCCCAGGATGGGCAGGGGGTGATCTGGCATGAACTGCTGCTTTGCAACAA
Organism: Florisuga fusca; assembly: GCA_038090715.1. NCBI lineage: Eukaryota > Metazoa > Chordata > Aves > Apodiformes > Trochilidae > Florisuga > Florisuga fusca. Next base: position 1,452,725 of record JAAWXA010000048.1, read on the forward strand.
TGCAGACAGTCGGGAGTTCAAGTTCCCCTGGAGTCATGGACCGACCACAAGTCTGACCAAAGGGATCACAAGGCTGACAAGATGAACTAGGTGGACGTAAGTCTCCTCTGGCCCAGCAGACAGCTCATCCAAAATGGTGGCGTTTGCTCCCAAAGCCTGGAAAGACGTTGGCCTGGGATGATCCAGTAGTCTCCACCATCACCTCCAGGGCTTCAGCTGTTTAGGAAAAGATGGACATGAGTAAGAACAAACCAGAAGGTTGGGAGGCAGAGGAAAAAAATAAATTATTTAAGCTTTGTCAGAGAGGGGAGAAGAGAGTGTGATTCACCCCTGACACAGACTAATTCATTTAAGATCAAAATGGGACAATACACGTTGTGAAACATCAGCTGGTTGCCATCAGAAGCTGTAATGGTAGTACAATCTGATAATTTATCATTTCTAATATAAAAACATGGAATGTGACAAGTCATTTTGGACTATGAGGTGTCAGAGAGACATGAAGTCAGCCCAGCACTGGCTGCATGAGATGAAGAACCCAGCAGCTCAAGAGAGGAACACAGTAAACACCCCGCTGCAATTAGAGAACTGGGTGATCCGGCTGGTGTCAGCTCCCCTTGGAGAAACCCCAAACCTCCCAAAACAAGGCACCAGAAACCAGCTCCCAGGCATGCTTTGAAGTGGTCTGATGCCTCCTTGCTTTGGTGCTGGATGAACAGAGCAGGCAAAAGGGCAGGATGAGGCTGGGGAGCCTCAACTGGCATCTGGGAATGGGGGGTTCATCCCCCTCCCCCCCTCAGAACTCACAACCACCCTCACTTTCAAGCCCTGTCTCCCTCTGGAAGTGTGGGTGCAGGAGGAGTCAACACCAGGAAGAGGAAATTTAATCATCGCATCCCGATTAAAAGCCAGGAAAAAACAACAACGAGGGGTATGAAGAGTGGTGGGGGGTGTAGGCTGGTCCCTCCTGCTTGCTGTGTCCATCCCCAGCCCGGTGCTCTCCTTGCTCCCGGTGCCCCGTTTCCTAAAGCAGCATCTGGGGTGGGATGTGCGATTAATCCACCGGGTTTTAACGAGCATGAAGCCTTTTTTTTTTTTGGCTGAGGGTCAGAGCCTTGGCAAGTTTGGGAGCCAGCATCTCGAATGGTGGTTAAACACAAGTCGTCGGGTTGTGCAGTTTGTTGCTTTACTGGGAATGAAGATGTTTTAGCGCTTTCCTCCGTATTTCTTCCTGCTATCAGGAATTCCCGTCTGGGGAAAGCAGCATCAGGGATTTTTGCTTCACTCCCAGACCACACGGGATGCAGCACGGCACAGCACAGCCTGCGCCCCGCGGCCCTGCAGCTTTTCCGAAAAACGCACGAAAATGCAAGAAAACAAACGAACGCAGCACAAAAAAATAAAAAAAAAAAAGGGGGGGGGGGCTNGCAGTGCGTGTGTGCAGTGCATCTGTGCAAGGCTACGCATGAGTGCAGTGCGTGTGTGCAGTGCGTGTGTGCAGTGCGTGTGTGCAGTGCGTGTGTGCAAGGCTACGCGCGAGTGCAGTGCGTGTGTAGCGCTGTGCGTGTGCAAGGCAGCGTGTGTGCAGCGCTGTGCGTGTTCAGGGATGCATGTGCAAGGCTACGCGTGTGTGCAAGGCTGCGTGTGTGCAGCGCTGTGCCGCACAAGTGGGTGCGGGCTGTGCGTGTGTGCAGCGCTGGGCAGGGGTGTGCTGTGCGTGTGCGGCACGCAGGGACACCCTGCTGTGGCTGTGCACACCCTCTGCTCTCCCTGTGCACCGGTGTGTGCCGTACGTGTGCAATGTGTGTGTCCAGGCTGCCTCCTGTGCATGTGGAGCCCGACGCGGCCACCCTGCTTGGTGTGTGTGTGTGTGTGTGTCTCCCCGGGTTCCGCCGGCGCTACCGGGAGGGGATGGGGCCGGGGACGCTGGGGGAGAGGTCCCGGGTACCGGAGTGTTGTGACCGGCGGTGTGACCCCGGGGGTGAGGTACAGGCGTTTCTGACCCATGAACATGCTGGGATGCCTCGCTGGGGAAGGCCAGGCTGGTTTTTAATCAAATCATCGAATTATTATGGTTGGAAAAGACCTTTCAGATCACTGAGTCCAACTGTTACCCCAACACAGCTAAGGCCACCATTAAACTGTGTCCCTCAACACCACATCTTTGCTTTCCCATCCCTCCAGGGATGATGGAGGCTCCCCCCACTGCCCTGGGCAGCCTGTGCCAGAGCCTGGACAACCCTTTGGGGATAGACATTGTTCCTCATATCCAATCTAAACCCCCCCTGGCACAACTTGAGGCCATTTCCTTCTTTTCTTTCTGATCTCATCTCCCACGGGTGAGCTTTTCCCAAGGAGCTCAGGGCTGTTTTTAACAGCCTTCCACCACCTCTACCTGGCATTTATCTTCGGGGAGGGTGTGCACAATTCAGGCATCACCGATGTCACGGTGTCACTGACCTCTTTGCCCCTTGCTGGCTGCCTGAGGGGGGTTGTTTTGCAAGCAGGGGATATTATTTAAGGCTTGGTTGGTGCAGCAGCAGCATGTTGGGGATGCCCCCTCCCTGGAAGTGTTGAAGGTCAGGTTGGATGGCACTTGGAGCAACCTGGTCTAATGGGAGGTTTCACTGCACATGGCAGAGGGGTTGGGTCTAGGTGAGACTTAAGGTCCTTTCCAGCCCAAAATTGGGATTTTTGGCAGGATGGTGTTTGGTGGGAGAGGTGGACTTGTGCAGAAGGTGTGTTACAGGTAGGCGCAGGTCAGGGGTGAGCTGTTGCAGCCTCAGGCTGAGGTGCTGGAGTATCTGCTTGGGAATATTGGGGGTCCCTGGCCACAAAGCTTTTCAGGAGCAAACATCTTGGCTGTGAGAGCAGCTCAGCAGTGCTTAAATTTGGAGCAACTTCTATACAAAGGGGGATGATGGCCACCTTGACACAGTTTTGTGCCTCTGTCCCAGGTAAAGCTGCGTCACATTTGGAGACCCGGGGCTGCAAAAGGACATAGGATGCAAGATCCTGCAAATTCCCATCAATTGCAATCAGATGCCCATCTCTGCCCCCACCTCCCCCATGGCCTGGCCTTCCTGCATGGCACCACCTGAGATGGGCAGTAATTAAGTTAGAGCTGCTCATCAGCAGAGCAGCAGGGTCCTGCAGGTAGAAGCTGGAGGGGAGCATGTGTTGTGTTGACATCTGTGTCTGGAGAGTGACACGTCCCACTCACCCCTGTGAGAAAGGCTCAGCCTTTATTTCCTAGTGCCTGAGCAGGTGATGAGGTACTTAGTTTGCTTCAAACAGACAAACAAAAATATACTGAGAATTTTGTCCTCCTGGGATGTCTTGGAGCTCTGAATATTTGTCTCGTCCTGGATTTTGATCCCCTGAAGCAGCATTGGTATGGGTGTCCTCAGGCAACACCTCCCTTTCTCTCTCTTTCCCCCCTTTCTCTCTCTTTCCCCCTTTCTCTCTCTTTCCCCCCTTTCTCTCTCTTTCCCTCTTTCTCTCTCTTTCCCAGCAGTCAGACACTCCCAGGGTAGCTGTGCTCTTCCTATGGGAAGCTTTAATCCCCAGCCCCAAGCAGCAAGAGGATGCTGTCACCTAAGGATGTTTGCTAGTTTGCCTTGCCATGGCCCTACAGCCTCCACCGAGCGTGTGCCTTCCTTGACTGGGATTATTTTGCTGGCAAAGATGCCAGATTTCCACATATATTTCCAAAATAACTCAGATGGGGCCACAGGAGAGAACATGCTTTTCAGAAGTAGCAGTGTTGTTACTTTTAATCAAATAAAGCCTGAGCAGCATGATGCAGCATGGCGTGATTGCTCGCCTCTGTGCTTGACATCATAATTATGTTTTCATTTTAATGAGAGGAAAACTGTTTGTGAAGCAAAATATTTATTTTAACCTGGTGTGGTTGTTCAGAAGAGCTTGCCTCTATGTTAAGGAGGTGGTTTAAATGCTGCCTTTTTTTTTTAAATGAGAAAAAGATCTCAGTTTGGCAAGGGAGCTGGAGGTCAGGATGTGAAGTGAAATTTGCATCCTCCTTGGTCATCTTTTCAAGAGGTCTGAAAGCTGCATTGCCTTCTGATTTGATGGGTGAATTTCTGATGGCAGCTGACACGGGAGATGTAAATAACCTCACCCTGAAGTCTCTCAGGCTTAGTTTTGGCACCTGCCTTTCCTTTCCCAAATTCATCCTGAAAACACCTGAGCTTTGCAGACTGTCCCAGGGGATGCTGAGGAGGTGGGATGGGTTTCCAGCAGGTTGGAACTTTGCTGCCCATGCAAAGGGTGTACTTTGGGTTGACAGGGCTCAACCCAGGTTGTCCAAACACCTGGCAGCATTGTGGAGGGCTATCCATGGCAGTAGGAGGGTGTCCACAGAGGTAAGGGGGTTACCCAAGCAAAGGGTTGAGCAATTCTTGCATGTTGGCTGTGGATGGACCTTGCTTAGTGTTGAGGCACCAAGCAGCATGGTGGAGGGGTGACCATGGAGGTGGAAGGGTGTCTGTGGTGGTGGAGGGGTTCCCCAAACAGAGGACTGAGCATCTCTTGCATGTAGGCTGTGGATAGTCCTGGGTGGACTCATCCAGGCTGCTCCCTAGAACCTGTAGAATGAGATTTTGGCTTAAAAAGCGTAAAACAAGTCCCCCCCTCCCTGTCCATGATGCAGGACCTGAGCTCCATCATCAGAGCCCATTCCTCTTCCCTTTTGCTTGCTTGTTGCCATTATGGCACAAAGAGTCTGGGTGTTAACCCTGGTAAGGGACCAGTGCTCAGGCATAGGGCTGTCACTTTTGGGGGATGTCCAAAGCTCCGTGCCAGCCTTGGCTGGGGCAGGGAATATGCGGAGCTCTTGGAGCTGGCACAGGAAAAACCTGCCGCCCACTGCTGCCAGGGCCTGGAAGCAAAGCCCAGAGGGTCCGTGAAACCCTGGGGTATGCTGGTGAGCTGCAGGAGGGTTGCTCCTCACCAAAGTGGTGGGTCCCGTCTCTCTCCCTGGAGGACCCAAGGAGTTGGTAGGGGAAATGCAGACAGCCTCACTCTGTGGTTACAAGGCTGCAGGGTTTGTTACGTTCCAAAGTGCAGCCTCAGCTCCCTTTGTGGCCATAAATAATGTTTATTTTTGGAAAATCAAAAAGTAGAAAGCACTTGCTGAACCTGTAGGTTGTGCTGATGGGAGTAGGTCTTCCAGTGGGCAGTGGCATGTCCTGACATGGCCCTTTCCTTCCATCGTGGTGCCTTGGCTTTCTGAATAGGGTGGAGATGCTTGCTCCCAGCAGGTCAGATAGCAGCATCTGGTTTTCATTGAGTGCTCAAGTGATATCTCAGTAACACCAAAAATATCCTCAGAGCCATAAAGAGGGATGAACTACTGTACTGGGCACTGGATGAGCAGGAGCATGTCCAGAGAAGGGCAACAGAGCTGGGGAAGGGTCTGGAGCACAAGGAGTAGCTGAAGGAACTGGGGGTGTTTCAGCCTGGAGAGAAGGAGGCTGAGGGGAAACCTCACTCTCTCCAGTTCCCTGAAAGGAGGTTGGAGTGGGAGGGTCAGTCTCTTTTCCCTAGGAACAAGCAATGCAACAAGAGGAAATGTCCTGAAGTTGTATCAGGGGAGGTGTAGATTGAATATGAGGAATAATTTTTCCCTGAAAGGATTGTCAGGCCCTGGCACAGGTTGCCCAGGGCAGTGGTGGAGTCACCACCCCTGAAGAGATTGAAAAGCCATGTGGATGTGGTGCTGAGGGACATGGCTTAGTGATGGCCTTGATCTGAAAGGTCTTTTCCAACCAGAACAATTCTATGGTTCTATGTTTTTTGAGGATACCAGTGGCATCTGTCTACTCCCAAGGTCCTCATTGCATTCTGGGGTCCTGAATTTCTTCCAGTGGTCCTTGTGTTTGTATGTTTCCACTCCATTGAGGTCCTAAAGGAGTTGTAGTATGTAGAGGAGTGAATATCAATGGCTCACAGCAACAAGAGGGTGAGTGAGCTCATGAAACCCCTTTACTGCCCGGGGTGTTTCGCAGGCCTGTCTGGCAGCCATGCTCCCTTGTGTGTGTTGATGGTGTTTTGGCGGTAAACTTGTTTTTTGTTGGGTCCAAGTATCTTAGAATTATAGAATCAGCCAGGTTGGAAAGGGCCTCTGAGATCATCAAGTCCAACCCTTGATCCACTGCCGCTGTGGTTCCCAGCCCATGGCACTGAGTGCCACATCCAGTCTCTTCTTAAAAACCTCCAGGGACAGAGAATCGACCACCTCCCTGGGCAGCCCATTCCAGTGCCTGATCACCCTCTCTGTAAAGAATTTTTTCCTACTATCTAACCTAAACCTCCCCTGGCAGAGCTTAAGTCCATGCCCTCTTGTCTTACTGATACCTGTCTGGGAGAAGAGCCCGACCCCCCCTGGCTCCAACCTCCTTTCAGGGAGTTTTAGAGAGTGGTGAGGTCTCCCCTTAGACTCTGTGCTGACCATAAGACTTCCAACTCTCTTTAATACTGTCCTTGGATTCACATTTTTCCTCTGCTAGGAAGGCTGACATTCTGGGTGTGTTGCATGTTTTTTGAAGTCACCAGTGTCCTGTAAGCGTTGTCCACTGTCTATTATATTTTTTTGGTAGAAACCTAGCACTGTCAGTGCGCTGGCCAGTCTGCTGCTCTGCTGCTCCAAACCCTTTGACCAGTCCCCACCACCACCCATGCAAAATATTCTGTTATTTAATCTACTGACTCCCTTTGGATTTGTGCAAGGTTTTATTTTCGGTGCTCAGAGGTTCCCAGCGGGCTGCTGGGGAGCATCATGCTCTTGTTACTGATAAAAGAAAACAAATTGCAAGTCCTAGGGCTATGTGTTCCTGCATGCTCCTACACAAATAGGTGTTGCTGCTCTGCCTGGGTGAGGTGTTGCTTCAGACCCATCAGCAGGAAGGTGGTGTGCATTGCATCCCATCTCTTTTCTATCTGCAGGACAGTGGATATTCCAAGTCTCAAACCTGTATATATTAAAATCCAGAGGTGGAAAGTGGCAGTCATTTCTTTCTTTCTTTCTTTTATATATATATTCTCCTGTGTTTCTTCATCATCAAATTTGTAGAAAGGTTGTAGTGAGGGGAGTGTCCATCTCTTCTCCCAAAGACCAAGCAACAGAACAAGAGGAAATGGCCTCGGGTTATGCCAGGAAAGGTTTAGGTTGGATATGAGGAAAAATTTCTTCCCTAAAAGGGTTTTCAGCCCTTAGACCAGCCTGCCCAGGGCAGTAGTGGAGTCACCATCCCTGAAAGGATTTAAAACCCATGTAGATGCAGTACTGAGGGACATGGTTTAGTGTTGGCCTTGGCAATGCTGGAGTAACAGTTGGACTTGATGAACTTGTTCTGGTTGGGGTCTTCAGCTTACCAGACATCTCCTGGAGATATAATACAGCAGAGAGCAGGCAGGCTAGAAGGTTCCTTGAAAGTATTGAAGACAACTTCCTAACACAGGTGGTGAGTGTACCAACCAGGCAAGATGCTCTTCTAGACCTGCTCTTTGTGAACAGAGAAGGGCTGGTAGGAGATGTGAAGGTTGGAGGCCATCTCGGGCATTAAGTGATAGAGTGACCATTAAGTGATAGAGTTCTACATTCATGGAGATGACAGGAGGGTGGGTAGCAAAACTGCTTCCCTGAACTTCTGAAGGGTAAACTTTACCCTCTTCAGCAGCCTGAGGGCCAGAATCCTTTGGGAATCTGTTCTGAAGGATAAAGGACTCCAGGAAAGATGCTTTTTAAGAAGGAAGTCTTGAAGGTGCAGGAACAGGCCATCCCCAAGAGCTGTAAGGGGAGTCACTGGCACAGAAGAGCAGCCTGGCTGAACAAGGAACTTTGTCTCTCATGGAAAGAAAAGAGAATTTACAACCACTGGAGGAAGGGGCAGGACACTCATGAAAACTACAGAAATGCTGTGAGGCTATGCAGGGAACGAATTAGGAAGTCCAAAGCCCAGCTAGAAATTAATCTGGCCTGCATGGTTAAGGATAACAATAAAAGCTTTTAAAAATATACTAAGAATAAAAGAAAGACCAGGGTGACCCCCCCCTATCACCTGATAAATGTAGGAGGGAACACAGTAACAAAAGATGAGGAACCTCGGCTGGTGGGTGTTGTCCCTGCCCATGGCAGGGGCTTGGAACTGGCTGATCATTGAGATCAGGGATTCTGGATCCCAGTCAGGGATTCTGGAATTCAGCAGCAACATGTTGTGGGGGAGCATGAGCCAGGTTGGGCTGAGCTTAGAGGGGTCTGGGTTGGGATTTTGTCCCTGGCTGGGTTTGGTTGGAGCTTTTGGCTCCTTCTCTCACAGGTGCAGATGTGGCTTCATCAGGTGCTGGGATTGGTTGCAGCATCCTTCAGTTTGCTCAGTGTGGTGGGAGAAGGCACTTGAGTTGTCCATCTAGAAGACACTTCCACCAGGTGAAGGGTGTGGAGGAAGGGAGCAAAAAGAGGAACATGTACAAGAATATGAATAATGAATATGGTGGTTGCACAAGGAGTCAAGACCAAAATCTCCCAGATCTCGTGTGCATCCAGGAGTAAAAATAATCCATCTGAGCTCGGGCCATGTTTTTTGTAGGAGATGTTAAAGCTTTAACTCCTGTGGTTTTTTTCTGATGCTGTGCCATCATCTTCATTCATGTCTGTTCCTGGAGCAGCAGGAGGGGATGTGGGGTCCCTGGGTGCAAGGGCTGCAACAGCTATAATTAAACAAAGAGAAACTTTTTTTTTTTTACTGATCCAACTTCCGGAAAATGGTAACTAGTTGAAGGGAGGGGGAAACAAAACAAGCCTTCGCCTGGCCAGAAAAAGCCTCCTCACCTCTGTGGCATTTCCTTGCTTTCTTTTTCCCCCTCGCTAGCCTCCCTCCCAGCCCCTCACATTGAAATCCTGCCATGAGATTAGCTCTGCTGGGCTGGGGTTGCTCTCAGCCAGCAGGAGAAGCCTTTCCCACCCAGCATCGTACACACAAACCCAGCCTTGGAAATTGCATAGTCCCTCCCATCCCACAGCCTTCCATGTTTTTTTGACCCCCCCCCTTGCTAAAAAAACAAAACAAAGCATCATTAGCCTTTTTTTTTTTTCTTTTTTTTCTGTGCCGGGTGGTGGAGATTCAGCTGTTGAAGTCCCTAAGGAAGAGCAGGGAATGATTCCCACTGATCTTGTTGGGGATCAGACGAGCAGCAGCCACAAAGCAAGCTTTTCTTTTGGCCTTGGCTAGCGTTTTGCTTCATTACCTCTGGGAGAGTGCTGGGAACAAAGTATTTACTGTCCCTGGGAGATGGCCATTACCCTGTCAACAAAGCAGCTCACCCATGCTGCTGGCTCTGGCCTTGACATCATCTGCAGAATGATGAGCAGTGTTTGCTTCCTGGAGCTTATCTCCTCCCTTTGTGCCGGGAAAGATGCTTTGGGATTGAGACATCAGGCTGGTGGGTCTCCTTCCATCCTTCCATCCATCCATCCATCCATCCATCCATCCACGGCAGCTTTGCCTGGGACTTCTCCAGGTGGAGTCTGTCCTGCTCAGCCTGAAGATGAAAAGTAAAAAAAGGTTTGGTGGGGGGGGAATTGGGTGTTGTTTTAAGGGGTTTTTTTTGTTTTTTGATTTAAGTTGCTCACAGTCAACAAACGCTGCTGAGAAACAGCCATCAGTAAATGCTTCCAAGTAATTTTTCCTGTCTCTTGCTGCTCCTGAGGTATGAGCTGGAGCAGCTCGCCTGGAAGTTAATCACTGCCGAAAAACGCTTTAATTAACTCAATTAGCCAGACGGCCCGTCTGGACTCCTGGTGAGATCCGTGAAACAAGGTCACAAGCTCCATCCCGGTGACAAGGGACATACACCAACTTATTCCAGTCCTTGGGGCTGTGCTGTAGTCTCCAGAGCATCTCTGTTCCTGGACTTAAAGGGAATGCAAGATGATTTTCCAGGAAGTGTGTAAAAATGTCACATTGACACTGAGCACAGCTCCCAAATGCTTTTGGATGAATCGGGCTTCCTTATTTTTTCTTCCTCTGCCTGATTTTTTAGCACCTTGCCCTGCAACAGGACTGGCTGGAGCAGCTGGTACCTCTCCAGCTCCTGCTTTGCCTATTAATAGCTGTTAAAATATTCACCAAATCTGGGATGCAGGACATGACCAAGCATGGAAACAGGGAGAGAAAAAAAAAATCAAAGAAAAAGCTTTAGACCAGAGGAATGCAGAGCCCTGCAGTGAGTATTTGGGGAGGGTGAATGTTTAAACCTCTCCCCGTGGTTGCCCTGCAGCAGGGGTGACTTTTCTGTCACAGCTTTATCCTTGTTTCAAACCCTCACCTTACAAGCATCCCAGGGGAAAGCTGGTTGCCATCCTGCTGCCACTTTTCCTGCTACCCCTGGTCAGGATGGGAAACCCCAGCACATGCAGGCAGAGGTGCAGCCTTTAGGGAAAGGGAAGGGATGTAGGTCCTGAAGGGTTTGGGTACTACCAGATAACTACTGGGGGGAAACTGAGGCACAGAGCATCACCATTGAGTTGATTCATGCAGCAGGACGATCTCAGGGTCCAACCCTGGTCTCTGCAGTCATGGGCCTCCAAAACTATGCTTTAAAATTACTTCAAATATGCATTTAAGGCAGTAAAAATAATAAATCACTGTATCCAGATCTGTATCCAGTGGTCATACAAGTTAAAATGGATGTTGCAGTATTTGCAGGTTAAAAGGGATGAAATATTTTCATTTTCACCTCATGTTACGGGGATGGTGACTGGAAAGTGGGAATGCTGGCTCTGCATCATGTTTCCCAGGTTGGAGGGGGAAGGGGAAGCATTTGGTTTTAGGAAAGGGCAGGTGGTTCCTGGCAGTGCTTTGTCCTCCCTTTTGCCTTCAAGCATAAAATCCTTCTCCCACACAGAAAAAATGTGAGTAATGTTAGAGAAATTTGGGATGAGGCCCAGTGGATGATCGGATATCCGCTAAGCACGTCTCTGACTTCTTGAACTAAAAGCTGCCAAATTAATAATGTGGCAGATAAAGAGCAGACACTGAAGGATTATATTTTATGTTGGTGCTTTGCTTTATCTCCCTTAAAACTTCACTCTGCAAACCATGGAAATGGCTTTTTTTATCAGTTGGGTATATTTGTTTTCTGCTGAAGTACTATCATGTTGTTAGTTGTCTTGTTGAAAAAGAAGCTGACAGTTAAGCACTAAATTGAAAAAAAAATGCAGGCTATCCTGTGAACACGATGTATTTTGGTTAAGAGTGTTTACACAGACTCTGAGAGCTATAAATGTTGTTTACTGGGATAGTGCATGGGAAAAAAAGCTGAATTAGTGTAAATGTGGAGAGCTGGGAGGCTAACATGTTGGTAATATGGGATGCGGTCTCTCTTTTTGTTTATTTTACTACCCTAGACAGTGCCAAAAATTTTCCATTTTTGTCCTGTTGATCCAGTGCTTAAGTCATTCTTCTAAATATAAATTTTTACAAGTGCATCGGTTGTGTCTGGGATTTCCCATCTTTTATGTGGCACTTCAAGCACGTTTTAATTAAAAGGAAAAAAAAGAAAAGAAGGTCCATCTGCATTGGTTTGATATTCAGGCTCTCTTTTCCCATCAAAAGGATGTCTCACTGTGGCCTGACCCTGACCCTTTGACAGCAAAGCCCTTGCATGCTGCATGTCCCTCAGCTCCTGGAAAGCTCTTGCTGCCTTCTCTGCTTCTCCTTGCCCAAAGATCTGCTGCACTGCTGGATGCAGGTGGCATTGAGGCATGGAAGAGCTTGAGCCTGAAGGGGAGAAAATCTGAGGTGTTGCTGTGAAAGATGCTGAGAAAAAGAGGTGGTGTAAAAATGTCCAGGGATGGTGTCCTGGCATGTTGGTAATACCTGGAATTGTCTCCTCTAGCCAGCAGCCTGCTGCTTGTAAATTCCAACACCTGCTTTAGATATAGAGCCAAAATTACAATACACACATTGCCGTGCTTATCAAAGCAGCCTTGAAGCAGAGTTGGTGGTGGGATTGAAGTTTCCTTCCACAGCAATTAATAGAGACAGCAGGTTCTTTGCTGCTCCTGGCCAGCATTCAGCTGGCCCAAGGCATCTGTCCCTGAATACAGTGGGACATGACATTTTAAACTTGGTTTTAATCCTTACTTTCTAAAACAAGGCATTCTTCTAGAGACACTGGGCAAGCTTTGGGCTTCTCTGTATTTCCCTTATCTTCTCTGCTCTGATAAGAGCCCTTCTGTGTTGGCCTTAGGCAGCCCCGCACCATGGCTGATGGGGCTTCACCCCTAATTCAAGCTGCAAGAATCTGAAATTTGTCTGGCTGTTCTGTTACCTCAGAGATCTCAGTGGGATTGGCAATTGGAACTATTCTCTCTGTCGTGGCCTAGAGCTGCCCCGTTCATTAGGGGCTGCTCTTAATGAAGAGGTGTCACTGTGGATTGATGCTCATGCACCAGGGGGTTTTGTGCTTGCAAGAAGTGCAACAAACAAAGCTCTGCTTAACCCAAAAAGCTTGCTTTGAGCAGGGAAGAATCTACCATTACTTCCAGCTGGCTTTCAGACTATCTGAGACTCAGCCACAAGAGGTGTTTTGAGTGAAGGTGTGATTTTGCCAGATTTACAGAAAACACCTTTTCTGTGCCCAAGCATTTTGCTAAAGAAATGAGTCTTTCCCCAAAATGGCTCATTTTGAAGAAGGTTCTGTCCAAGCAGACAGCATGTCTTTGACATAGCACACAGGGCAGGTTGAGGTTTTGTTTTGCACTGCATCAGTTTTGAGAGCATCCAGCTAAGAGCCTCCTGTATTTTCAACTGAACAGTTCAAAGTGCCTCACTTTGTTTGCAGATAAACCCTTCCAATCAACACTCAGGCCTTAAAATGATGAAATCGGTTTCTTGTCAACCCTCTGACCCATGGTGATGGGATCGAGCAGCTTTTAACCTGGTGAGGCCAAAACAATAAACTCTGAAGCACGGAGAGCTGATGTGGGTGGTGGTATTTTGCATTTCTCCCTTCCTGGTGCTGTTGATGGTGTGGAAAGTGCTTGGAGGCACAGCTTGGATTGCATCTGGCATCTCTCACCCCCAGGTCGCCTTCCTTGCACTTAATTTGCAGGTTGCACGAAGCCTCCCTGCAGTTTGACAGGCTTGAATTTCAGGGGTAACTAATTAAACCAGCAGGCGTGGTGTTTGCTCTGGTGTTGTATAAACACTGTCCCGTTTTGGTGTATCTCAAACAGCCTCCTGGCTGGCAGAGGTGGGCGCCTGCACCTGGGAAAGTTAATCCCCACCCGTGGCCTAAATGAATGCAAGGATTTTGCTGTTGGAAACTGCCTAGAATTGACCACGTGGTCTTTTTGTACTGATGTCCTGAATCTGGGGTTAAAAGTGTGCTCAGAATTGCTGCAGGGAGGTGTTCTGGGAAGGGGGCTGCATGTTGCTGGATTTGCAGGAGAGGTTTTGCAGCTAGATTTTGTCTAGCCTGGAGAAAAGGCGGCTGAGGGGAGACCTTCCTGCTCTCTGAAAGGAGGCTGGAGCAAGGAGGGGTTGGTCTCCCAAGTAATACAGAAGACAATGATCTGAAGTTGTGCCAGGGGAAGTTTACATTGCCTATTAGGAGCAATTTATTCCCCAAAAGGTTGTCAGGCCCCTGACCAGTCTGCCTATGGCAGTGGTGGAGTCACCATCCCTGGAGGGATTTAAAAGCTGCATAGATGTGATGCTGAGGGACATGGTTTAGTGGGGACCTTGGCAGTGCTGGGTTAAGAGGGGAACTTGATCTGAAAGGTCTCTTCCAACCAAAAAGATTCAATTATTTGAAGTCTTAATCCTCACTCTGGACTGAAGCACATGTCTGTCCTCACCTCTGCTTTTGGCTCTGTGCCTCCTGAATGGCATCATCACCTTGGGTTTTGCTCTCCAGGTATCATACTGCTTCCAATGACCCTGCCCTCTTTCCAACAAGGGTTCATGGACCAAGGATTGGGTTCAAATGTAAAGAATGCTGTGGAGTAAGCAACCCACAGTCTGGTTTAGGCCCAGTGGTGCTTTCCTGTTAGAGCTGCTTAAACCCAGGTGTCATGGTGTCCATAGGCATGCTTAGGACAAGAGCTGGGGACAAACCCCCTCTTTTAGTCCTAAAATGGATGTCCTGACTGAGGACAAGTCCAGCTGGTCTGTGTGCTGTGGCCATATCCTAGCTACCTGCTTATAAAGTCATTTTTTTGGGTGGCACAAGTGGCTGCTGCACGCTTACCCTACCTGTGGCATTTGCATCACCTTTTTGAATGATGAGCAGGACCAAGCAGGACCATTTTTTTTCAGCCTTTTGACATTTTTTTGCATAAGGAAGTGGTCTATGAGGGGAAGATAGGTTTTGGTGGAGTACTTGGACAGGAAGAAATGCATAGAGTTGGCTGTGTTGGTGTACAGACAAGTTGGAGCTAGTTCATCTCTGGTGGGCTAACTCATTTCTGGAGCTTTTTGCTGTCCTCTCTGTGTGTTGCTGCATCAGTTGTGGTGCCAACCTCCCCAGTGCCTGCTCTCCTCTGGTCACACTGGTGGGACTGGTTTCCCAACATTGCAGCTGGGGACCAAGGAGGGCACGTGGCTCAGCAGTTCAGCTGAGAACAGCTACTGTTTTCCCATCAGACAAAGTTGAAATTAAAGAAGGGTGATGGAGACAGGACTCAGAAGTGTTGGTGCTGTTAGAGCTCTGTCATCATCTCCGCCTGGGGAGAGCACAGTTTTTTAGGGACTCTGTTGCTTAAGCTTTCACAGCTCTTGAAGTCCAAATCAGTGTCCAGATTACCTTAGTGAGAAGACACCTCCTGTGTCTGTACTCCTGAGAGTATTGTGATAGTGAATTGCTCCTAGATTTTCATGAAAGCCTTTTACTGTGCTTAAAGTTCTCCTGGTTAATTTGGTGTCCTGAGATGGGGAAGAGGGATTTCCTTCCCCCCCCCCTCCATTCATTGGCTGTTAATGGGGTGGTTCTTGAAGCACCCATGGAGACAGGAAACCATTTCCCCTCCTTTTTAGTTTTCTGTGGTTGCCCTTAGCCTGTTCTTTGTGGATGTTGCCCCAAAATCTCACAGGGGGGGGATGAGACACATGAAAAAGCATCTCTTCCACCACAATATCACGAGGGGAGCAATGTGTGTGATTTATTCTGGTGATGGCCCTAGGTGGGGCCATAGATTAACCCCCCAATGAGTCTGCAGTGCTTAAAAAAGAAAAGGAGAGATTTTCCTCCTCTTCCAAGACAGAGGATGCTGACTATGAGCCATGGGCAGAATGTCTTGTCAGACAAGACTGTTTCTTCAAAACTGTCTCCCTCTGGGTAGCAGCCTGGTGTGCTGGTGGCTCTGAAAAATCTGTTTTTTGTTTTTCCTCTGCCACCAATTGCCTGTGTGAGCTTACACTGTTGCTTGATCTGGGGCATATATGAGTTCCCCTTGTTTGAAAGGCCTTGCTTTTGGTGCTAAATGTTCTGCAAGAGCAGTCTTGCTTTGTCTGAGCTCTTGGACTGCTGAAGGATTTCGGAGGGGCTATAAGGGCTTGGAGAAAGATGCTCTCCTGGGATCCTTTTCTCTCCAAATGTTTTAAACTTGAGTTTGCAGCTTTTAAAATTAGCCCCTGGGAGCTGTGATGGTGACCTGGGAGTGCTGAATGTGATTCTGGGTTTTCATGCTTTCCTTGGTCCCCTTGGGAACTTAGCTGGAATAAACCCTTTGTCCTTGCAGAGGAGGATCCATCCACAGCTCCCTGTTAAAAAAAAATAAATCCAAAACCACCTTTGGAATTGCCCTAACTGAATTAGGAAGTGTTTTCTTTCTTGGAAGAACATTGAGGGCACAGTAGGGAGAGAGTGGATTGGGACTGAACTCTGCTGCTGCTTTTCTGAGGGCTGGTGGACATCTGGTGAGAGCCTCTTCCTGATGGTGGTGGGGGTTCCACCACATGGGCAGCAGACCCCTGCAATTCCTTGCTGAAGGGCATCATGGAGGCAAAAAATTGTATGTGGGTTTCAGAGAAGAGTAAAGAAGTTCTCTTTTGGAAAAGAAGTACAGCTGAGGTTGGAAAAGGGGCAGAGCATCTCTGGTTGTGGTCTTTCCTCTGTGGTCTCCTGGTCTCTCTCTTGAGGTGTGTTCCTTCAGTTACATTCCTTCACCATGGGATGTTTGGGCAGATGCTACCTTTTTTTTTAATTTATGATGAGTTTTGTGGAACAGAGAAGTCTGTTCTCTGGGTGTACCAGGAGGTGTCCTGCTCTCAGTGCCAGAGTTTTGGCAGCTGCAGCTGTGTCATCAGCAGCATCCAGGTCATACCTGACGCAGCCTTGCTGGTTTCTGCAGTGTCTTCTCCTGACTTGGTGACTGATTTGCATGGGACATGGTGACCAGAATCAGTGGGGACTGGGCTGGCACCTGTACTTGGTAGCAACAGGAGATCTGGTGGGAAAAGCACACTCCCTGTAAGCCTGCTTTGTGCTTGAGTCACTTGAAAGTCAGCCCTGGAGGTGTATCCAATGGGAGTCATGCTCCAAAGTTATTGCTATAGGAGGAAACTTTCCCATCCTTGCTGCTTCACTTGCCAAGGGTGACATCCTCATCAGGGAGGCTGCAGTGGGCACCAGGTGCCAGCAGACACCTAGGGCACTCCTTCAGTCATCACTGCTTTTTCTCTCTCCTACCTCTGTCCTATAGAATCCCACAGCGGTTTGGGTCAGAAGGGACATTTGAAGTTGATCAGGTACAACACACCTGCAGCAAGCAGGGACACATTCCAGCAGGCCGGGTTGTTCCAAGCTCCATCCAACCTTGAACACTTCCAGGGAGGGGGCAGCCACAGCTTCTCTGGACAGCCTGAGCCAGTATCTCACCATCCTTACAGCAAAAAATAATTTACTAATATCTCATCTAAATCGCTTCCATCTTGAAACTGTTTCCCCTTGTCCTGTCACTCTATACCCCTGTCAAAAGTCCCTTCCCAGCTTTCCTATAGCCCCTTTAGATACTGGAATGTGCTCTAAGGTCTCCCCAGAGCCTTTTCTTCTCCAGACAGAGCAACCCCTCTCTCAGCTTCTCTCCCGTAACAGAGTTGCTCCAGCCCTTGGATCATCTTCATGGCCTCCTCTGGACTCAAGCCAACAGCTTCATGTCCTTCTTGTGATGAGGACCCTGGAGCTGGACCCAGCACTCTCACCAGAAAAGAGGCAGAGAATCCCCTCCTATCAAACCTGCCATGTCTGGCTTCCCCTCATCTGGCAGGAACAGAGCCTGGCTTAAGCTCATAGTCAGGATTTTTCTGTCAGTCTTTGCTTGGGCTGGAGAGAACAGGACAGTGTCATGTGAGGCTGTCCTCCAGCCAGCTCTGCTGCCCTTGTGATGCTTGAACGTGGATGCTGGGTGTGATCATCCCTACCACTTGCCCTGCATGCGGGGGATCAGGTCCAAAGCAAACCCCCTGGGAGACAGAGGCAATGTGGAAGGGTCCTGACATTTCTACAAGTCTCTTCTTGTTTTCTAGAAAAGGGACTAAAGTGACTTGTTTCCTGTTCTGGCACATTGGCAGCTCTGAGGCTTGTTCTGGGGTGTACATGAGTTTATGACAATGTCCTCTTTCTCCTACAAAGAGCTTGTGTTTCATGTTGTCTTAAAGGGTGGCTTACTTTTGACTGGGCTTTGTTTTCAATTTTGATTTATGAAGATGAAAGCATTGGCTTTGCAAACATAAGGGGTAAAGTAGGAGGAGATAAGAGAAAGTTGACAAGGTCAGGTGTCACCAGAGTATGTAGCACTGCTGGCACTGGATGTGCAAAAGGCTTGGTCTAGTCTCCTGGAGGAAAAAAAAGCAACCAAAGAAACATCAAAACACATCAGCCATCCCTTCCCCACCCATCTTCCCCAGCAGGGCTCACACTGCCTTACTAAAAGGTCAGAATACTAAAGATCCTTTGTCTCCAGAACATCTCCCATCCTCCCTCCTAGCCAAACCCTGGCTGGCATGCAACTACCACAAGGTATTTGGAGACCCTTGGAGGTGTCCCATGGCCAGAGGGCATCTCCCTGTGTTGCAGGGCATCTCCAGGTAGTGATGGATATGCTGTGTGACCATTCATGGAAAGGAGGAGTCAAGACTGACCTCAAGAGATGAGCAGCAAGAGATCACCAGCAGTTTCAAAAGCTGTCCTAGTCTGTTAGGAGGCTGCAGAAGGCCTGGTTTGGTCTCTGCTGAGGTTACTGATTTAGAAGATGCTGTGTTTTTCACATGTTGTGGAAGATCTGTTAACACAGGTGTGGAAAAAGCATGCAAATTTCTAGATGTCATTTTCTGTTGGGTAGAAGTGTGCTGAGTTACTTAAGCCCAATGGCCATGGCTGTGTTGTAACATAGTCATTAGGAAGCTCTTGAAGGTGAAGAATCTGTAGGGCAAAACCAAGATCTTAAAGTAGACCCTTTGCTAAAATTTGTCATTTTTAGCCAAAGAAAAAGAGACAAAAAATGCCCTCTTTGGGTGGCCATCATACACTGCAATGACAGAATACATTTGGTACTGGTGGTCCCAGGCAGATCTGTCCCTGAGCAGACAGTCATCAGGGCTGGGGCAGCCCCTGGGATTCCAGGAGGAGTCTCTTCTGTGTCTGGTTCCATGATCTTGAGTTGCTTGAATTTTTGTGACTGATGAAAGCAACATTTTCAGTAAATTCACTGTGTTAGGTGAATGTGCTCTGTGGGCAGCATGGTGGCTCTGGGAAATTGATTTCTAGGCACAAAGAGTTAAATTTGATTGTTTTTATCCAAAATCGACAGTCAAAAGAAGCCTCCAAAAGCACTCATGTTTGTAGGAGTTGGGGAGCTTGACTTCGGAGAAGGAAAAGGCAAATTAAAAGCTAATAGAACCAAGTGCTTGGTCTTGGCTTTGGTGTGGAGAGGACAGTGAGATGGAGGTGGACTTTCCACAAGGGCATGTAGTGATAAGGGGGAACAGCTTCAAGCTGAAAGAGGGGAGATTTAGATAAGATATTAGGAAGAAATTCTTTGCTGTGAGAGTGGTGAGACACTGGCCCATGTTGCCCAGAGCAGCTGGGGCTGCCCCATCCCTGGAAATGTTGAATGCCAGGTTGGATGGGGCTCAGAGCAACACAGTCTAGCTGGAGGTGTCCCTGCCCATGGCAGGGGGTTGGATGATTTCTGAGATCATCTTCCAACCCAAATCATTCTGTGACTCCGTAATTAGAAGTTTGCTCTTCTCTTCCCTCCTTTCAATTTGGGGCTAAGAGAAAGTGGAAGATTTCCCTTCAACTTGTACCATGGGCTTAGGCCATGACACAGACTTTTTAAGCATGACAGACTTTTTAGGCATTACCTGGGGGGAGCAGGTGTGCAGTTATGGTTGTTGCAAGGTTGACCCATCTTGTGTCATGGTGGCTCCTGCTCCTGGTGCTTCCTGTGGGCGTGTGGTGCCATAGTGGGATGGACCCTGCAGCTCCAAGTCCATCAGTTCTCCCCTCCTGCCTCTGCTGGTGGGGGTGCCAGTACTGCCCTTCCTTTGGCTGTGTATGGAAGGACCTGGCCCCATCCACAGCCCCAGTGGTGCTTGGTACTCCCCAGCCCCACCAGTGCACCCCCCTCCCTGAGTCTTATCAGTGCAAATTCTTGGCATTCAGGGATTTTCCATCACCCAGATGAGCCTCTCCTGCTTACACTGGGTGGCAGTCGGTGCTTGTTGGAGAAGATCTCCTCTTGGCCAGCTGTAGGTCCTGCTTCCCACCTTTGCATTTCCAGGTGTTCCTGTGTTTGTATTTCATTTCTTGGCACGATGGATGGAACTGGGAGGACAGGGCTTTGCTGCCACCCCCCCTGTACCACAGGGAGGGCTTGGGAGGTGCTCCCTGGGATCTGTAGGGCCGGAAAGGGAAAGTCTGTGGTCGAGATACTGTGCTAAGCCACCCTGGACAGTTTGCAGAAGTTATTTTTAACCTCTTCAGTTCTGCTGCCTGCTGGGAAGTGATGTGGTTAGAAGTCAGCTGAGCACCATGCATTCAAACACTGCAGGAAAAAGATATTTTGGGGGGGTTTACTAGGTTTCAAAAGTCTTGGGTTTTTTTAAAGGTGCTCTACTGTCATCAACCATAGACCCTTCCCAAACTTGCTGCTGCTCTGTGTCTGGTGGAGAGGAGATCCAAAAGTCAGCAGGACTCTGATTCCAGACCCTGGGTATCCTCACTCTTCTTGGCTTGCTCTTGAAAGTGCTTCCACCTCTGGAAAAGTGGCCAGGAGCACCTCTAGGGCTGTCCACATGTCACAGAATCACAGACTGATTTGGGTTGGAAGGGACCTTAAAGATCATCTAGTTCCAACCCTCTGGCCATGGGCTGGGGCACCGGGTCTCATTTGTCCCTCCCCAAAATCTGTGTTCATAGCCCCAGTTAAATCCATGCTCTGCAAATCCCTGTTGAAGACAGCTCTGCTGTCACTCTGGTGGGTGACTCACAGGCTGAGCATCTCGTGGTGTCCTCCAGGCCAGCAGAAGCTTTGCAGATGAGAAGGGGAGGAAATGGAACTTCTGTGTCACACCACATCACGTCAGCATAAGGCAGCAAGGGGCATGAATCTGGAGACTTGGTCCATTTTGCATTGTGCTGCTCTGAGAGCAGCTCTGCAAAAGTGCCTGGGAAAGCTGGTGAGGGTTGGCAGGGTGCTGGCCAGCAGCCATGGGAATGTGCTCCTTGGGGCTTCCCTAAAGCTTTGTCCAACCCTCAGCAAAGCCAATGTCAGATTTTGGTAAGGATGGTGAGATGGCTGCTACAGTGTGGTGTAACCACCACAGAGCCCCAGCCCAGGCAGCTCTTGGGTTCCTTGAGATGGGGGATGCAGGCAGCAGGTTGTCCTGGCTTGGGTTTCCCTTCCAGCACTGCCTTTCCCTTGGAGGAGGAAAAAAAATTGGTTTGAAAAATAGGTGCCTTGGAGCTGGTTGCATGAGGAGATGCCATTGCCTTCCCTGCTCACGTGGGGCAAGCAATGGTTGCTCTGCAATTTCCTTCCCCCCCCCCATTTCATGTCAGATGCTGTTTATGGCTTTGGGTAAACAGATGGGGCTGAGATTTTTCCTAGTCTATATTTAACCCTAGACATTATTTAAAGTGCTTTCAGAGGAGTTAGCAGACCATTGTCTCAGCCATGGCTGCAGGAGTGATTTCTAAACAAATCTTGCCCTTTCCACCCATTTCCCTCCCACCCTGCTCCCAGCTGTATCCTCTCATTCTCACATAGCCCAACTTGGAAGGCTCATCCTTGCTGCTTATACGTCCTACCTCTGCATTCAGAAACATCTCAGGTGTGTCCCTGGGGGCTGTCAGCTCCCAAACAGGACTCCCATCCCAAGTCAGCTGTGTGTCCAGGGGGGGGATGCTCCCCCAGCCTCTCATCTCTGTGTGTAAGAGCATTGCTCCATCCAGGATGGACTGAGATGGAGCCAAGGTGCTGCTTTTGGGAGATAAAACATACTCGTTTTGATGTATGTCTGTGCTGCTTTTTGAGACTGTAGGGTGTGTGTAAAGGGGATTTTTCCACACAGTCACATCTGCTCAGGCCTTTAGTGTAAAGCTTTCCATATAGTTCCATAAACAGGACCAGGGGGGGAGTCTCCCTGCCAGTGCCAGGCACTGGGACATGTGGCAGTGAGAGTTTTCAGTACACAGCTGTAGTGATTGGCATAAAAATTTACTTGGAACTGGACTACCAGGCAAGTCTTTAAAAATGTAATTGTGGTTTGGTCCACAGGGTAAAAAAACACTTCCTTGTCCTTGGTCTCTTTCTTGATTTTTGTAGCACTCTTTTTTTTTTTTTTTTTTTTTTTCAACTCTCATTTTTGCACACTTTGGGTTGGCAGAGTGTTTTTGCTTTTTAACAGGATTGTGTTCAAACCATTTGGCATTTCCAACCCTCTGGCCATGGGCTCTAAATTGAAGAGGCTTGGACTTGACAGATGGACCACTCAGTCCATAAGGAACTGGCTGAATGGTCCCACTCAGAGAGGTGCAGTCAATGGCTCGATGTCCAAGTGGAGACCAATGATAAGTGGTGTTCTTGAGGAGATGGGGTTGGGACCAGCACTCTTTAACATCTGTGTTGGTGACATGAACAGTGGGATCAACTGCACCCTCAGCAAGTTTCCCAACAAGGTGTTCCCTGGGGTTGTTGAAGGCCGTGTTGGATGGGGCTTGGTGCAACCTCTTCTGGTGGAAGATGTCCCTGCCCATGGCAGAGGGTTGGAGCTAGATGATCTCTAAGGTCCCTTCCAACCCAACTCATTTTAGGATTCTGTGCTAAAACTGGTAAAAACTTTGCCACTTGAGCTATTTCTACAACAATGCTGTGTACCTTGTAATGGGTTTGTGCCTGTGTAGCTGTGGAGGCCTTGAACCTTCCACCTAAGGAGAGGAAAAAAAAACAACCTCCAAGAGCCTGCCTGGTTTCTGCAGGGTCTGTCTCAAGGGAAGCAGTCTTTATGGTATTATGGTACTATTACAGTAATGTAAATGTAACATTACAAGTACTTGTAGAGTAAACTTGGCATTAGTGGGAAACAGCACCCTGCCTACCACAGGGTGAGCTGGGTGGGTGGTGGACCCTGCTAGCTCACAAGATCACCTTTCCTCCCTTTCCACCATCTGCTCTTTCCTTTTTCTTGCTGCTGATGCAGCATCAGTTCCCTTGTGTCACCTGGCCCAGCTCTAATAAGCACAGTCTTGACTCAAAGCCTGGTTTTTTTTTCCTGGATTTACTGGCTGCCAAGCCCTCTCCCCTTGGAATGCTCTCAGCAGGACCCAAAGCAAAGCTCTCCTCAAAGGGAAGAATCTTTGCACACCAGTTCTCCCTTCCCTTTTCTGGCTGGAGCCTGGTGCATCCCTTCCAGCCAACCACATTCCTGGCATACCAGCCCAGGGGATGGCTTGGGAAGCATTTCAAGCAGGCTGGAGTATCTCTTGCTCAGGCTCTCTCTTGCAAATGTCCTCTTATTACATTCCAGAGATGGGAATTGCACAGAGCTATTTTTAAGATTTATCAGCTCTTTGCAGCCAGACTGGAGTTTTCTGGCAGGTTGGAAGAGACCAGAATGTTAGGATGCTGGATGGCAGGATTTACCAAGATTTACCAGGTACCTTGGATTGCCTACCTGCTTCCTGGTGCAAACCTGGAGGAGCAAATGCTCAACCTCTGTGCTCTGGCAGCTGTGCCTTCAGCTGGCAGAGAGGCACCAGGCTTGCCTGCTCTTGGCCTTTCTGGCCACCCTCCAAACTCCAGAGGACACGGGTGACATCAGACAAGGTCTTACCAGCACTTGCATCAGCAAGTGGTGTTGGCAGCTGAAGGGTCGGTGTGTTCAGTGGGGCAGGGGGTTAATTATCCTTGTGGGTTAATGGATTAATTTTCCCCTCTGCTCTATCATTCTGATTCAGCTGCTATTCCACAGGGTTTCTGGAAGTGTTTTTGCAAGCTTTTTGGGGGTGGGGTACAAAACAAAAGAAAACAAAAACCAAGCACCTTCTTTTGGTTTGTTTGTTTTTTTAAACTCGAGTGAAGCCAGGCAGCCAGTGCAAGAAGAGATGTTTCTTTACCTGGTCCCTTCCTGCCTGGCTGGGTAAGGGGTAGGATGCAGGGAGCAAGTGATAACAGCCAGTCCCTGTCCGAGGAGATGCTGTGGTGGGAGAGAGTGATGACCCAGCTGAAGATGCAAAAATCCCAATCCCCTGGGCCCTCCATGCTCACTAAGAACTGCCTGGGGCTCCCACAGCACCTGAATGCTTGGTGGTTTTATAAATATTTATTACAGTAACATGCAAGTGCTCTGAAAGCTCTTATGTAATGGGGAGAAGGACCAATTTATGAGCCTGTGAGTAACATATTCCCAAATAACTCTTAAAGTACCGCTCGGTACACAGTTGTGGGCAGCAGAAGGATTGTGCAAGACTGTCCTTCCTATTCAGAGCCCTTGGTGTGGTTTGTAAGCTGGGAGCACCCAGTTTATCTTCCATGATGCTTCAAGGAGGACACGAGGATCTTTTCGTCTACTGCCACCACAGGGTGGGCATCACGTCTGCCTGCGGAGGGTGTTGCAGGTCTGCCGGTGGCACGATGAGACCCGGAGCCTTTGCTAACGTGCTGGGGTTTGTTTTTCTCCCCCAGGCAGGTGACCCTGGGGTCCCCGTAGCTGGTTTTGCTGGCGGAGAGGTCATGGTGGCCTAGCAGTGCCCGGGAGCGGGGGTCGGCGGGACGGCGATGGCAGCGCAGAGGATCCGTGCGGCCAACTCGGGCGGCCTTCCCCGGTGCAAGTCGGAGGGGACCCTCATCGACCTCGGCGAGGGCTTTGCTGAGACCAACCTCTGCGATGTCAAAGGTGCAGGGGAACCCCAAGGGGATGGGTGGGGACAGTGCCTTCTCCTCAGTTACAGAATCGTAATTAGTTTGGGTTGGAAGGGACCTTTGCAGGCCAACTACTGAAACCCCTGCAGCAAGGAGAGACCTCTTCACCCAGATGGTTTCTCTGAGCCCCATCCAGCCTGGCCTTGAACACTTCCAAGGATGGGGCAGCCACAGCTTTTCTGGGCAACCTGGGCCAGTGTCTCACCACCCTCACAGCAGGAATTTCCTCCTAAGATCTCATTTAAATCCCACCTCTTTCAGCTTGAAACTGTTCCCCATCCTCCTGTCCCTCCATGCCCTAGTACAAAGTCCCTCCCCAGCTTTCCTGTAGCACCTTCAGGTACTGGAAAATGCCCTAAGGTCTCTCCAGAACCTTTTCTTTTTCAAGTGGAACAACCCTAACTCTCTCAGCCTGTCTCCATAGCAGAGGTTCTGTAGCCCTCTGATTGTAGGGTGCATCCTCTTGCCCATGGGTCTGCATTAATAATTAGCAGATAGAAGCTGCTGAGGAAGAGCAGCAGGTGCTGACAGACAAGTCCATAGATGCAAGGACAGCTATGGACTTCACCCTAAGAGATCCAGCAGCCAAGAGATGTGGCAGCAACAAGGCAGTTGCAAGGGTTTGTTTTCCCCAGTGCTGGGAGCTTGTGGATTGCTTAATTAACCTTTTTCTTCCTTCTATTACTTTTTTTTCAGCTATATTTACCTTACCCAGCATAAAAGCTGTGTTCAGGTGAGATGGCAATTGTTCCCTTGGCAGAAACAAATCCCAGGAAATAAATCCAGGTGGAAGTCAACACGGAGGGCCTTTAAAAATAAACATGCAGAAAAGCAATTGCTTTTGCAGGTGTAGCAAGAGACCTGAACATCAAACACTCCCTGCAAATTAGTTCGTTCTTAATGGGAAAATAGGAATTGCTGATATTCTCCATGGGGTTTGCTGGTTTCAGCACATCTCTGTTGACTCTGCCAGCTGTGTGCAGAGCCTGAGGACATGGGGATGGCCCCTTGCCTGTCTGATCCGAAGGGGTGGGAAGACCAAAGATGTTCAGTCCTCCACACGAGTGAGTTCCTGGTGGCTTCCCCTCCACGGTGCCAAAACAGTTTCAATACAGTTTAGAAGTAGTTTTATGCTGAATAAATGTCCTCATAACTTCACCTGTCTTCTGCTAGAAGAGGAAGTAGATTAACGAGGAGTTTTTAGTATGTGTACAAACTCTTCTTCCTTTTTGCTCCCTCGTGTATATTTAAAGTCTTTACTTGTCTGTGTCTTCCTTTGCCTTGCACTTCCCATGTCCAAGCAATGCAGTGACCCTGCTGCTAGTGACTGCACAGATGCACAAGTGCATTTGCCAGCCCTTCATCCCTATCATTTTAGGGGCTTCCTGTTTCTTAAATCCCCCTTTTTGCTCCAGAGAGCCCTTGGGTCTATTGAAGCAGGTGCTGTCCCAGTCTCTCTCAGCCCTCATTGCACATCCAGCTCTCCTTGTTTTCTTTGGTCTGTCTAGCAAGTTAATGCACATTTGAACATGGAGGTAACATCATCTGTGACTTCTCTCTAGGTTTTTTTTGTGGAAATAGGTCCTAAAAGTAAGAGCAAAGCCAGTAAATAGGTTGACAGTGTGAGTATCTGTTTTGCTTGTAATTGCTGAAGGAGGTATTGGAGGTGCTGCCAGAATCATGGCAGGGAGGGTGATGCTGTGCTACTTTCTGAGGACTCCAGCTACATGCCCTCCTGTACAGGTGGAGTTAAGGTTTGTTGAGAAGCTTTGAAATGTAGGTGCTGTGAAAAGGATTGAGGTGCTGGGGTATTTTGACTGCTGTGACATGAAAAAGAAGTATGATATGCCCAAAGTTGTTTCGTGCAATGAAACTTGTTTAATGTGTTTAACTTGTTTAATGTGTTAGGAGAGGGGTTATGGCAGAGCCAGGGTACTTCCAGATGTACTGAAAGCTGAATTGGGTCTATGTTACCTTGGGTTTCCTCTTAACCATAGAGTCATGGAATGATTTGCTTTGGAAAGATCTTAAAGATTATTTAGTTCCAATCCCCTGAGGCTTAGGTTGGAATCCCTTGACAGAGGGGTTAGAACTAGATGATCTTAAGGTCCCTTGCAACCCAAACCATTCTGTGGTTCTATGATGGATGCTTGCATGTTGTTCCTCAGGGATTTAGTGAGGCTGTGGGACACTGGTGGCTCATATAGGATTGGCTGCACAGAGCACTGTATCAAGGGGGAGCCTTGTTGCTGAGGCACTTGCCTGCATCAGGAGGATAACAAATTGCTGCTTCTCCTGTCTCAGCTCCTGCTGCTCTTCCTGGCCACATCAGTTCCCATCCCCGTAGGTCCCGAACCCTTTGGGAAAGAGGAAGGTGAAAGAAGTAGCAGATGGAGAAATTTTCTTCAAAAATTGAGTGGGGAGGGAAATACCTGCAGGTTTGGGAGGCTGTAATACTACTTCACTGCTTAAAGTAACTTGGCTTTCTGACCTGGAAAAAATGTTTGCAGGAATGCTGCAGCTTGGTTGTGGATTGCTTACAGTGCTCTTTCCTTCTTGTCTTTGCAGTGCCTTCTCCTAGTGCCTTGCTGGTTGACAATCCCACGTCTTTTGGGAATGCGAAGGAAGTTATAGCAATCAAAGATTACTGTCCAACTAATTTCACCACTTTGAAGTTCTCCAAGGGAGACCACCTTTATGTCTTAGACACGTCAGGAGGCGAGTGGTGGTATGCTCACAACACCACGGAAATGGGTTACATCCCTTCCTCCTACGTCCAGCCTGTAAACTACCGCAACTCCTCCTTGACGGACAGCGGGATGATAGACAATCTCCTGGAGAGCCCTGATGAGGGGGTCAAGGAGTTGGAACTGCTTGGAGAATGGACTGACACCAAACGAAATTCTGTAAAAACCTACAGTAACAACCCGTTCTTGAATGGAGTCCAGATGAACCCGTTTCTGAATGGGAATTTGCAAACAGTGCCCAGCTCGGACCAAGAGTCCAGCTCTGGTGTAGCTGTTGACTTGTTGCTCTTTGACACAGGGGCTCCTACTTCAGCAGTTTCCAGTTTGGCTGCCAATAGTAGCCTGGGTAACATTTTTGATGAGTTTCCATCCACGAACAGGCTGGATCTGGAAGAGCCCATGAGAAGGGACAATCCCTTCTTCAGGAGTAAACGCTCTTACAGTTTGTCTGAACTGTCCATTCTTCAGGCCAAGTCAGATGCTCCCACATCATTGGGGTTCTTCAGTGGCTTGAAGTCTCCCACCCCAGAGCAGTTCCAGAGCCGGGAAGATTTTAGGACAGCGTGGCTGAACCATAGGAAGCTGGCTCGGTCTTGCCATGACTTGGACTTGCTTGGTCAAAATCCTGGTTGGGGACAGACTCAACCTGTAGAGACCAACATTGTCTGCAAGCTGGATAGCTCTGGTGGAGCCGTTCAGCTTCCAGACACCAACATCAGCATCCACGTGCCAGAGGGCCACGTGTGCCCTGGGGAGACACAGCAGATCTCCATGAAAGCCATGCTGGATCCACCGCTGGAGCTGAACAGTGACAAGTGCAGCACCATCAGCCCTGTCCTGCAGATCAAGCTCAGCAATATGGAGGTGAAAACCTTCATCATTCTGGAGATGAAAGTGTCGGCAGAGGTGAAGAATGACATCATGAGCAAGAGTCTGGTAGGACTGCAGTGCCTGCGGAGCGACATGAAGGAGGGGCCCTACGTGCCGATGCAGCTGAGCTATTCATACGGGGACACGATCCAGGTGCAGCTGGAGAACCTGGAGCCTTGCATGTACATTGCAGCTGTAGCCCAGGGGCAGAACATCCTCTACCCTTACACCGTTTGGGATTACATCAGCAAGAAGATCACGGTTGGTGTCTACGGCCCCAAACACATTCACCCTTCCTTCAAGACGGTCGTGGCCATGTTCGGGCACGAATGCGCGCCCAAGACTCTTCTGGTGAACGAGGTCACAAGGCAGTCCCACAGCCCGGCTCCTGTCGCCCTCCAGCTTTGGGGCAAGCATCAGTTTGCTCTCTCCCGTCCTCAGGACCTCAAGCTCTGCATGTTCTCCAACATGACCAACTACGAGGTGAAAGCTAGCGAGCAAGCCAAAATTGTGCGAGGCTTCCAGATGAAGCTGGGCAAGGTCAGCCGCCTTATCTTTCCCATTGCTTCCCATGACCCCAACGAGCTCTCGGACTTCACGCTAAGGATACAGGTTAAGGATGACACGGATGCCATTTTGACCCAATTCTGTGTCCAGACACCACAGCCACCTCCGAAAAGTGCCATCAAACCCACAGGGCAGAGGCGGTTCCTCAAGAAGAACGAGGTTGGAAAGATCATCCTTTCACCTCTGGCTGCCACCGCCAAGTACCCGGTTTTTCAGGACCGGCCGGTGTTGAGCTTGAAGTATGGCAAGCTGCTGAAGACAGTGGTGAGGCAAAGCAAGAACCACTATTTGCTGGAGTACAAGAAAGGAGATGTCATAGCTCTCCTCAGTGAGGAAAAAATCAGGTTAAAAGGGCAGCTGTGGACAAAGGAGTGGTATATTGGCTACTACCAGGGAAAAATAGGCCTTGTGCACACCAAAAATGTACTGGTGGTCGGGAAGGTGAAGCCCAGCTACTTCTTTGGGCCAGATCTCACCACCAGTCTGTTGTTGGAGCAGATCCTGAGGCCCTGCAAGTTCCTGACCTACATCTATGCCTCCGTGAGGACTCTGCTCATGGAGAACCTCAGCAGCTGGAGGTCCTTTGCTGATGCCCTGGGGTACCTGAACTTGCCACTCACTTTTTTTTGCCGAGCGGAGTTGGACAGCGAGCCAGA
This sequence comes from Florisuga fusca, assembly GCA_038090715.1. Lineage (NCBI taxonomy): Eukaryota > Metazoa > Chordata > Aves > Apodiformes > Trochilidae > Florisuga > Florisuga fusca. Next base: position 1,482,016 of record JAAWXA010000048.1, read on the forward strand.
GCGAGTGGCCTCTGTCTTGGAGAAGCTAAAGGAAGACTGCAACAACACGGAGAACAAAGAGAGGAAATCCTTTCAGAAGGAGCTGATGACGGTGAGTCTGAGGTCTGACAAAGGGGGGGGTGTCTTAATTCCCTGCCATACAGAGTGATTTTGGTGAGCTAGGAGGTGTAGGTTTCCTAATTCAGTCTGTGGAAACTGAAGTCCATCTTTAAGGTCTTCAGGCTGCTCAGCACAGCCAGGTGGAAGTTCAGCCTTGCTTGTTGGATGTGTTAGTGGGCTCCTGGTTTAATGGGACCATGGCCATAGATGGGGAAAGAGGCTGAGTGAAATACCATGTGTGTGTGTGGGGAAGCCATTAGGGCTGTTCTGGAAGGCAGCTGGTCTGAAGCCCTTCAAGTTCAAGGGGATTTTGGTCTGGAGTTTTCATAGCACTCGGCTGGGCTCTCCTGCTGGGAGACATCTCAGCCTTTGATGGAGTTACCTGAGAGCTGCTGGTCTCAACCTCAGTGTCAAACTGTGCCTCATTGAAGGCAATACTGATGGAAAACTGGAAACAGGGCAGAAAAGGCAAAAGCTTTGCCTATGCAGAGGGTGCCACGTACTTCTGCATCATTGGTGGGGCAAAGTGTTCTTGAAGGGGGTTTTACAGCTGTTGTGATGGGTGATACTACACCTTTGCCTTCATGAAACAACCTCATGTTCCTCTGTAATAACATCAGGTTGTGTCTGCCCCCATCTCTGTTTGACTGGAACCTCTGAGCTTGGATGCTGGATGCTTTGTGTCCAACTGTGGGTCGTGTTTGCTAATTGAAACGTGGTTTTCTTCTGTCCTAGAAGGTGTCTGGGGCAGTGTAGCCTGCAAGTATTTCTAGCATGCTGTTAGGAAGTCTCATAAGAGAAATCACCTTCATGATAATTTCATTGGAAGGAGCCAAACAGAAGGCAGAATGAAGTGCTGCAGTTCTCCCCTCCTAACGATTTCTTCCATTGAAGCACAATAACTGAGTTAGAGCAAACTGTGTGGTTTAAGATGCCAGCTGAGTTCAGGGATAGTGAGAGCTTGGCTTGGGGGTGATTGGCACAGGCAGCAGCGTGTGGAATGACGTTATGAGTTGGATGCCTGGGTGCAGAGGGCTGGAGCCAAATGAACTATCTCCTTTCCCCAATTTTAATAAGAAAGGGGAAATTTGAGAATAGAGTAGGATGCTTAAGGCATTGTGAAGAGTCCAGAGCTCTTTGTGACTCATGGAAATATTTTCCAGTGTGTTCCCAATGCTTGGGTAGCACTTTATAGCTCATGAGGTACTGTTTCAGCTCCAGCTCAACCTGGTGAAATCCAAGTGCCAGGTTGTGCCACCAACACTGTCTCTTCTGCTGGTCACACACAGTTGTTCTGTCTGTTCTTTCCCCCCTGGGGCCATCCCAGGAGGGAAAACACCAACTGTGGTAGCCAGGGTTGGTGTGGTTGCCTCCTTTGATCACTAGTCTCAGTGGGTAATGGGATGAAATCAGACTTCCCCTTGCTGGATGCATTTGAGGGCTTCATGCTGTTCCCCATACCACTTTGCAAACATGTCAGAGTTTCTATTATCTGTTCCCTTTGTGTCCAGGCATCCCAGGCTGTCTGTAGGTCATGAAAAATCCATGCCAGGCCTCAGCAGAGAGACCAAAGGAACAGATAAGGCTCCTGGATACTGGGGACCAGCAAACTCAAGGGGAGGGCTGCAAGCTTCAGGAAAACATCCCACTCCCCAGGGGATGCCTGGAGGGCAAGAGTCTCAGAGCAGGTTTTATTTTCCTTGTTTGAATGGAGGCTAATCCTGAGTGTTGGCTCCATTTCCTATTCTGTGTGAGTCTAAGCCTATATGAGCTCCCTTCCTGGAAGACAATGCTGCTTCTAAAACCCTTGCTGCTGGCAAATCCTCCTTACCTTATGGAGAAATTAGATCAAGCCTCCTTTTGAAAAATTTTAAGAAATTTCTGGGGAATGACGAGAAAGCAGTGATTTATTTTATTGTGTTTAAATCTGATTTTATTCCTAACAAATGGACTCACTTTCTGGTGTGCTTTCAGGAGGTTGGGTTAAGCTCAGATTTGGCCATTTCACCTTAAGATTAGTTGCCTTGTCTCCAAGGGACTGTGAAGGGGAAAAGCAGTAAGCACCCTTCTCTGACTCAGTGTTGAGTACACAAAATGGCAGGGGCAGAGCTGTGCACCAGCAGCCAAGCGTGGAAGAGCCCAACTGTGATGCCTAGTTAATCAGTAATCTGCATTTAATTATTATTTTCTAATCTTGCATTAGCAACGGTGTGTGAAGGTAACTGGGGAATGTTGCTCAGAAGTTAGTTACCAGAAAGAGAAACCTACCTCTCCCCTCTCTCCTCTCCGTCTTTCCAAAGTTGGCAGCAGACAGGTGCTCTTGATAAAAAAGGGTAGAAGAAGACCTCGTGTCAGATGGGCCACAGGTACCAAGTCACGCAGTGACCTGGTCCTTGGGAGCTGGAATTTGACCTGTGCTAAAGCTCAGCCTTTCTCTGGCTGGGTTTTCAGTGCAGTGGTTTGGTAGAGCCTTGTGTTTATCATCCTTTCAGTCAGGTGCTGCTGTTAGGAAAAACCTGGGTCTTTGGGGAATGCCAGCTGGCATAATGGAAATGATGAGCTTTTTCTTCTCCAGACCACTTCTAAAGATGATGCAGAAGATGCTGTTGGTCTTTTTCTCCCCCATTATTTTCTCTCATTTATTAAGAGTGCAGCTGTCTGCATGCTGCCTTTCTTCCAAGAAAGATACTGCTGGTTTGTGGTGGGTGCAGACCCCAAAATGCTGCTGGTGAGCTCAAGCAATACTTAAATGTCCTGTAGAGTGGGGCCTTCATTGCTGGGACCTCATGCTAACTCATCTGGAGGATGCCAGCTCAAGGTTGCTCATGTTTGGCCCCTCGTGCTGCTCCATCCCAAAGCAGTCTGCTGCCTAATGGTCATCCCTGGGCTGAATTTTGGTCCAGGGAGAAAGCTCAACTCCTGATCCCAACAAGACGGATCATTCCTGGACATTGCACCATGCTGAAGTTGGTGGGAATATTTTCTGGAGGACCTGTATGGGCTGGCATAGCCAAGTTGTTTACAGCTCAATGGGCTTCCAGTGAGCTCTTTTCATGCACACTACTTGTAAGTCTTGCTCTGCACCCCCATCAACTAATAGAAAGCTGCAGAAATGCCACTGACACCTTTCAGTGGGCTCTACAAGACAAAACCACTTTTATTTTCTGGGGCTGGCAGGGAACCTTTCCAGACTTCTATCCCCACTGCAGCATTTGCAGAATGCCCCCCTGCAAATTTTGCCCTTGCAAAAAGACAAAAGCTGCCTGCCCTTTCATGGATGGTACCTTCCCCAGGCCATCTGGGAGTGTGGCTGATGGCACTTAGTGTCATTTCTGAAGTGATGCCTGGTGTACCCTGCCACACAGCTGAGCACCATGGTCAGGGATGTTGCCCCACAGAGCCTGTGCCTGACTAGTTTAGGGGGGGGGAAATTAAGACTGTGAGTGTGGCTGATGATTTTGGGGGGTGCTGACAGCCAAAAGAAGCGAGTGAAAGAGATGTTCAGTATCTAAAGCAAATGTTATTCTGGGGAGAGGAGCCCTTGTACAGGGCCAGCTCATCCAGACAGAAAAGCTGAGCTCTGTACCGGAGAGGGCAGTGGGGCTGGTGCATGAGCATCTTCTCACCCCTCAGTGATCCTTTCCTGCTGCAGCTTCATGGTGGATCTTGTACCATGCTTGGTGGGCACACATGAACTTGGCAATGCTTTCTGCTCCTCAGGCAAAAGAAAAAGGTTTTTACTTCTTTAGTTTGGCCAAAGATTATAGATTCATAGAATCATTTTGGTTGAAAAAGACCTTTCAGGTCATTAAGTCTTCACCCAGCACAGCCAAAACCACCACTAAACCATGTCCCTCAGCACCACATCTACACAACTTTTAAATCCTTTCAGGGATGGTGAGCACCACTGCTGTGGACATCCTGTTCCAGTGCCAGATGGGGAAGAACCACAACCACTCCATCTGAGACAACTGCAATGCAGAGGGGTCAGGGCTCCATTTCTGTGCATGGGTGAGCAGGCAGGGTTGGAGGCTCACAGAACTGGGTGGGGACCACGAAGGTTATGCTGGTGGGCATGGGCAGGGGTGGCCACATGTCTGCAGGTGGTCTTCAGGGTCTCCTCTTCCTTCTGGCTTTGTTTGCTTGCTCCCAGATGCAGTTTTCCATTATTAGAGGAGAGGAAATGGGATTCTGCATTTCCAAGCCGGAATGCAAATTCAGCCTCCCCTGGGTGCCTTTCAAGTGGGGACACTTCTGTGCTGCTTTGAACTGGGATTTGAATATCAAACCATCTCCTTTGCTCACTGGTGGAGCCAGCTCAGAGTTGCTCTGAGGTTAATTAATGCTTTGCAGGTTAATAAATGCTTCAGAGGGTGCTGGCAGGGCACAGCCCAGGTCACATCTCAGCGGGGAGCAGGGCTGGGTGCACAGGGATGGAGACACATTGGGTGGGTGCACCCAGGAATGCTTGTCCAGGCAGAGGGAGGATGGAAGGAAATTGTAGTGTAATCCCAAAAGCACCTGCTGGAGGGATTAAGTCTGTTGTGAGCCCAGCTAATCCCAACCAGGCAGTCAGGAATGCCAGGAAAGCTCTCGTGGGTTTCATGGATTTCTGTGGCACAGGGAACAAGTTGTGCCCAGGCCAAAAAAAAGGTGTTGACACTGTTACCACTGATTCTCCCCCTTTGACTCTGAGCTCAGTGGCTGTGTCCTTCCTGCACCCTGTCCCTGGCTGGCTTTAGTGCTGTCCCCATCACCTCTTCCCATTCCTGTGGGATGTGTGTTGAGTCTCCCCAGCTCAGATCTCCAGGGGCAGAGTGCAGGGAGGAGCTATTTCTGTGGCCATCAATAGGACTCAGAGCTAATACACTGCCCCACAGAGAACAATCCATCTCTTCCAAAGCTGTTGCTTTGTGTGCTTATGCAGCTCTCCATTACATGCCCTCCCAGCTATGTTATTTGATGCCATTTACTTGGAGCAGCAGAAGGAACAGGAGGATCTGCCTCCTGCAGCTCTCTTCCCCTTAACCCCTGTGGCACAGTTTGCTCCTGGTGGCCTCTTCTGCTGCCTGGACCTGTTTGGCCTCTGGCAAGTGATGAGAGTGGCTCCTTTAGCCTGCTTGGCTAAATACCAGGTTGTTTTGGGGGTTGCAGACAGGTGATGGAGCCACCTGGAAGAATAGGTTTGAGGATGCTGAATCTGCCCTGCCTTAGGACCACTGGAAGTCTTTGCCTGCAGAGGAGAAGGGCTGGGACTGGGTGGTCAGGTGGCTTTGCTGGAGAGGAGGTGTTTGTGGCACTGGGGTGAGATCTTAATGCCCTTTTTGTTACTTAAAAAAACCAATCAACCAAAAACAATCCAAAAAAACAAGGAAAACCAACGAATTAATGCTCTTTTAAATGTATTTTCCTTGTTTGCTCAACAAGAAGGGTTGTTACTTCTCTCCTGGTGCAGGAAACCTGTGTAAGCACTTGAGCTAACAAACGCTGGATCTGCATCTGGAATTAGATTCCAGCCCAGCTTTAAGCTGGAAACAGATACAGGAGAAATCAACATGCATTTGGTTTGCAAATTGCTGTAAGAATTTCAGATGTTTCCCCCAACTCCCCCTATGGAAAGATTTAACCCTTCTTCTGGTTTTCTGTCCAAACCTGTATTCCAGGAGATGTCAGCACCCACAGCAGCAGAAAGTAAGCAGGTTCTGGCTGCACTTGGCCCACATCATCCATGTTTCTCTAATAAAAGTCCTGTGCTGTTGTGAAGGTGTAGGTGATGTCCCCAATGTGCCACTGTGGTTCCTTGGGTGCTCACTTGTCTGCAGCATCCCTTGGGGCTGTCCTCTTCATCCCCCAGCTGTGGTTTGACCTCTGTTGGAGTGAGATCCCCCGTTATAACAGGGACCCTGTCTTGTTCACCCATCTTGGAGCCACCATCCTGAGTCTGCTGGTTCCATGATTCTGGCTCAGGAGAACCAGAGGCTACTTAGCAACCCATCATCCAAGGCATAGCCTGGCATCCATTTCCATGATTTCCATGTTTTAAAAAGGAGGTGCCTGTTTCAAACCACCTTCCTGTAGCCACTTGAAGTTAGAGGTGGGATTTGTCCAGGGATTATGGTTGCTGATGAACTTTGGTGAGTGATTCTGTCCTCTGAAAATTGCCACTCAGACCCCTCCTTTCCTGGGATGCCTTGTGTGTGTTCCCCCATTGCAACTTGCCTTCAACTATGAGCAGATGTTGATGTAAACTAGTACCTGAGGACAGGAAACAGCACTGCTCTGTCTGGTTTTTTCTGGGTAAGTTATTGCTCCCTAGAAAACAGTGAGTGCTGCAGTTCCTCTTCTCAGCTCTTCAAAACAGTTTGTGAAATATCTCAGCTTTTACATCAATGCATGATGCAGAAAGAGGTGGTTTCTGATCTGGCACAGGAAGGCAGAGGAGCTGTGGTGTCCTCAGCTAGAACATCCCCAAGCAAAGCAGTGGTCCTGTAGTGCTGCCAGCTGGCCCTTTGCCTGGATCTCCTACTGAGCCTGATGTCCAGGTCTCATTGCCAAAATGTTCTGGTTGGCCCATACCCACCCATCCCTGCTGAAGGATGGTGTTCCTCTGGGCTTGGGGCAGCAAACTGCATGGACTGGGATGGATTAGTTACCTTCACAGATTCAAAGAATCATTTTGGTTGGAAAAGACCTTTCAGATCATCAAATCCAACCATTAACCCAGCACTGCCAAGGCCACCACTAAGCCATGTCCCTCAGCACCACATCCACATGGATTTTCAATCCCTCTAGGGATGGTGAGTCCACCACTGCCCTGGGCAGCCTGTGTCAGTGCCTGAAAAACTTTTTGGGGAAGAAATTGTTCCTTGTATTGTTCCTCTAAACCTCCCCTGTCACAACATGAGGTCATTTCCTCCTGGCCTGTTCACTGGTTACTGGGGAGAAGAGACTGACTCCCCCCTCCCTCCAGCCTTCTCTCAGAGTGTTGTAGAGAGTGAGAAGGTCTCCCCTCAGCCTCCTTCTCTCCAGGCTGAACACCCCCAGTTCCCTCAGCTGCTCCTCACAGGATTTGTGCTCCAGACCCTTCCCCTTGCCCTTCTCTGGACACATTCCAGCCCCTCAGTGTTCTTGTGAGGGGCTCAAAACTGACCCCAGGATTCAAGGTGCAGCCTCACCAGTGCTGAGCACAGGGGGATGAGCCCTGCCCTGGTCCTGCTGGCCACATTAGTGCTGATACAAGCCAGGATGCTGTTGGCCTTCTTGGCCACCTGGGCACATGCTGGCTCAGCCAGTGTTGTCCAGCACCCCAAGGTCCTTTCCTGCCTGGCAGCTTTCCAAGCCTTGCTTAAAGGCATCTCTTCTTCTCAGCCTTTGGGATGCTTTAAAATGCTTGTGGTGTCACCTGAGCATCTTGAAGGCTTGCCTGGAAAGTAAAGCAACATTGGCCAGCCCAGGCCACAAGCCTCAAGGGTAGGGTGCTGTGTTCAAATAATGGGATTACTCTTCCGTCGAGCCTGGTGGCCTCATTTCACCAGCTGTCACTAGAAAGGATTTGGGAAAAAAAATTGGGAGGGCTTTCTGATGGACTTGCCTGCATGGTTTTTTGAGTCCCCTGCCTTGACTGTCTTGTTTGGTTTTCACCACCATCCTTCAGGCCCTGCTGAAGATGGACTGCCAGGGGCTGGTTGTCCGGCTTATCCAGGACTTTGTGCTGCTCACCACAGCTGTGGAGGTGGCTCAGCGCTGGAGGGAGCTGGCTGAGAAGCTCACCAAGGTCTCCAGACAGCAGATGGATGCTTACGAGGCCCCACACCGAGACAAGACAGGGGCAGTGGACAGTGAGGTGAGAGCAGAAGGGGCTCAATCCCCAGGGGTCCTCCTAAAGTTGTAGATACCCCCAGAGGATGCTCTTCTGGAGCACCTTCGGGGGATAACAGGGGTTTGAGCGTGCTGGGGAAAGACAGGGGTTGGTTTTCTCTGGGAATGTGCTTTTTCTGGGGTGGGAGTGCTCTGGGGACAGCATCACTTGCTCTCTGACCATCCAGCTCAGCTCTGATGTCCTCTTCACTCTGCCCTGTCATCCCAGGCCATGTGGAAGCCAGCCTATGATTTCCTGCTTACCTGGAGCAGCCAGATGGGTGACAGCTACCGCGATGTGATCCAGGAGCTGCACACTGGGCTGGACAAGATGAAGAACCCCATCACCAAGCGCTGGAAACATCTGACTGGCACCCTGATCCTTGTCAACTCTTTGGACATGCTGAGGGCAGCTGCCTTCAGCCCACAGGACCACGAGGATTTTGCCATCTAGCTCCCGTGGTGATGTTTTCAGCCACACCTCATTTCCTGGGGTTTTTTTCTGTGCTTTTGCCCCGTCCCTTTTTTTTTTTTTTTTAGGCAATTGACTTTAAAAGAAGGGGAGGTGGCACTCCCTGGGTTTTAAGGGGCCAAAGTTGGAAGTTCTCCACCAGGACTGAAAATCAGCAGGAGACATCTCTCCTTGACAGGAAGGCATCCAAAGAGTGATGGCTTTTCATACGGCATTGATAGAGTTCAACTATTTCTTACTTAAAAACTTTCAAAGGGGCAAAGGGATGGGGTGGGGATCATGAGAGAGATCACATTTTTTAGGCATTTACAAATAAAAATCTAATTTTTGTAAAGAGCAGCAAAGGTTGTAACCACTCTGGGGGAAAGAAGCTGTGGCTGTTTTTACATTGTAGAAACTGCTTCTAAATTATCGTTTTTTGAGATGAGCTTGAGTCACATGAATGTGTGTTCTAAGAGGAAGCACAGTAAACACCCTTCCCCACTGCCACGGTCAGACTCTGGCAGTCTCCCAGATCCAACTGTAAAGCACAAACTCGGGATGTCCTCAAGCCCAACAAGCATCTTACACCAAAAAGGAGCTTTTTCTTGTTATTCACATGCCCTAAGACCCGTTCGGTTGATTTTTTTTTGTTTTATATTCATGTCTGTGGGCCAGGAGATGCTCATTTCCCATTTCCAGATGCAGGGGTACCTTTTTTTAACTAGAAGTGGTAGCTACCCCCTGTGCATTATCCCACCCGGGTGCTGTAGGACACCTTTGGAAGAAGGTTTGGGATTCATCAGAGACCTCCTTGAGAGACAGACCAGGATGATAGGACTGGCTCACCCTGCCATGGCAGTGCACTGCTTGTGCTGCTCTTCTCCAGGTGCTCCTGCTCTGGGAAAGAGGTAAAAAAGGGAAGGAAATTGTTGCCATGGATATATCCCTTTACACAAAAGAAGGAAAGAAGGAAAAGAGAAAATGTTTCTCCTCATTTGAAAGCTGAGATGTGCTACATGACTTAATGCTCATTGTCACTGTTTTCAGAGGGATTTAGCTGGGATTCTTCAAGGCTCCTAAAGCCCAGGTTAACTTGTAAATAGTCTTTGCTGTAAAGCTGGTGCCATCGAGTTAAATATTTGCAGCACCAAGTGCCCATATTTTTCCCCACTGGTTTTATAGCCAAGTCTTTGGAATGACCTTCCCTTCTCCTTGTGCTCCCTGGCTTTCAGATTTTTTCTACAGAAGGGAAATATTTTTGCACAGGGATGTTATTTTAAGTGCAAAGTCTCTTTGTAATGAAACTGCTACCATGGAAAGGTCAGTTTTTACAGGGTGATTTTCTTTCAGGTTAATCCAAACAAAAATGACCAGGAAAGGCATCTGGCAGATCGTGCTGGCACCACAACCTTCAGAGGGAAGAGTCTCCTCTTCTCAAAATCATGTCTCCAGAAATGGTCACTCTTGATGGACCCCACAACAAGTAAATAGCACCTTAATTTCTCCTTAGGGAGTTTCCTATGCAACCTAATGTAGCAGAAAGGGTCTGTCAGCAGCTGAGCATTCTCTTTCCCTAAGGCACCCTAAGAGCACATTCTTCCATTCCTGGGCAAAAATCTCCATTGCAATGAGGAATTATTCCTGCAGGAGCTTGCGTGCAGGAGGAGGGATGGCTTACGCCCTGAAGAATTTCAGCTTTTTTTTTTTTTTAACCCCCCCCACCATGATTTTTCTAACTACCTCAGGTACTCTATACCCAGCTTCACATTTCAGCAGCAGCCTAAAATGTGCTGTGGCCTCCCCAAGACCTGTGGGATCACAACTGTGACACATTTTGGGGCAGGTGGGGTGACCACTATGTTAATTTGTACCTATCTTCAGTCCAAAAGTCACATGCTGGGACAGGGCATTTGTCCTTTGGGTGCCTTCTGCCCGCTTAACATCAACCCCTTCTCCAAAAGCTCCGTCTGGGCTTTACATTACCACCCTTTGTGCAGTACCTGGTTGTTGTACTCACAGGTTCATGTTCCTTTTTCTTTATTTTTAAAGAAAAAAAAAATTTTGGAAAAAAGAAATTATGATTAAAGCTGTTACTACTCCAGTGCTCCTGAGCAGATGTCATCAGGTGTTGTCTCTTCATCTCAAAGCAGCGTGGATGCGCGGGAGTAACTTTGTGGGTTTTCCAGCACGCACACAGCTTGTGTCTCATGGTGTTTCTCATGGTTTCTGCACCTTCCATCCTGCCCTCTCCAAGGACAAGTAGCTGGAAACAACCTGGCCTCCCAGGCTGCTGTGCATGCTCCAGCACTAGGTAAGACAGTAGGTAAGATTTGGTTGCAAGATCTGTTTTGGCAGGGAGATGTTTTCTCAGCTATTTGCTGCTGGAGAACACATCCTTATTGTAGTCAAGGCAGCTGTAGTGCACCTGGTATGAACAAAGTTCAGGTTTCACTGCACTGAAGTGAAATATTTCAATATCTGGCTGTGGCATCATCAGCTTGCCAAGGGTGAAGAAGAGATGTGATGGTTTGACTTCATCCTTGGCATGAGGTGCAGCAGGGGGAGGCATGGCCATGCTGGTGAGCCAGGTCGTTGTGTTGCACTCCAGGATGTGCTTGGACCTTGCTTGGCCTCCATTGCTCCATCCATCCTGGGGTGGGTATTTCTGTCCTGAAAGCCTCAGTCCCTCCTTCCACGGAGAGGGATGTTTTGGGAGATTGTGCACTGGTGGCCGGGGAGCACAGGGAGCTGAGTAGCCCATCCTAGGCCATCTGGAAGTGGAAAAAGACTGGAGATTTCCTTTTTGCCATGCTCTGGCTTGATTTCCAAAGGTGTGCTTGGTAATGAGACGCAGCTTGTTTGGATCTGCCTCAGAAAAGGGAGAACTATGTGTGTGTGTCCTCAAGATAATCCGGGCTGGTAGCATTTCAGGGAAGAGATCTGCTCCATTTGTCCTGCTGGCTTTTGAAGAGAGGTCACACAGTCAGATAAGCCAGCTGCTATCTGGCCAGGGGATTTGGGATTTGCTGACGTCCGTACAGCCTGTGCTGATGACTTGCTTTTATCATCCTAAGCAATCAGATCTGGTTTCTGAAACCTTTCACCCATCTTTAATAGTGGGGGATTGGTGCTGGGAGCAATTGTTAATACCTGTCAGAGCAGGATGACACTGCAGCAAATTTCTTTGTGATGGTTTAGCATGAGTTGTGAGACCCACCAGAGGCAGGGCAGGAGTTCACTCTGGAAAAGATGAGCTTGGGGACAGCATTGCCTCTCCCTGGAATACTGATGTCTCTCAGACAGTGAGGAGATGTTTACAGACAGGGATTTCATTTTACATTTGTAAGCCTGGCCCAGTCCTAGCAGCCTGCAGCACCAGCAGGGCTATGGACCGAGCTGTGGCCTGAGCCCAGCTGCCACTTGGGCTTAACCTGGCTCCAGGAGATTAAATGCTAAAGCCAGAGCAGTTGCTCCCTCCCTGGATTCAGCAGGGCACACTGCTCCCTGGGGAGGAGAGGTTGTCCCTGCATTTTGTGCCTGGTTCCCGTTGGCAATTGCTTTTCCCACGTTTCATCACATTGACCTATAAATAGCTTCTAATAACACCTCTGCAGGTGATAATTAATCCAGCGAAATGTACCTGGCTTCTCGGTGTCAGCTCCCCTCCATCCTGCCCTCACTGGGAACCAGACCCAGCCTTCACATGGTGTGTCATGGGAGGGGACATTTCCAGTGCCAAGCCCCAGGCTGTCAGGTGCAGTTCATCCACGAGGATCCACAGGGATTGCTCCGGAGAAGGATGCAGGGGCCAAGGCATGCTGTGGGGCAGCCTCCACCGCTTCACTGTTGGGGCCTGTGTGGTGCTGCCCACATCAATATTACCCCTGCACTGCTCTCTGGGCTTCCATGGAGGAGGGATGGGTTCTGGACTGTGGCACTCATTGCATCTGCGACCCCAAAGTGGCCTTGTTTGTGGATGCATGAGGGGCTGGGTTGAGGCTTTTTTAGTGGTTTTTTTGGAAGAGGCTGGTTGGCATCACTTGTCTGCAGTCCTCTGTGAAGGGGGTACACACCCTGCACTGGCTCATCTTGGTCTTTCAGTGTTTTCTTTGGTGTAAGGGTGGAGAGACACTGGCACAGGTTGCCCTCAGAGGCAGTGGGTGACTGCAGGTGTTGAAGGCCAGGTTGGATGGGGCTTGGAGCAGCCTGGCCTAGTGGAAGGTGTCCCTCCCCGTGGCAGGGGAGGTGAAGCTAGATGATCCGTAAGGTCCCTTCCAACCCAAACCATTCTGTGACTCCCACAGTGGGAAATAAGGCTGGAAAGAGGTTTGGGAGCTCCAAGAGAGCCCCCAAACTGGAGTTGTGGATGATTGCCAGCAGCAGAAAGTCTCTACAAAGCCACTCAAGAGAGCTCTTCTTAAAAAAAAATCAAGTTAAGCTATTGCAGGTCTGAGTGTGAGCATCTGTGTGAGAACACACAGGGTGAAGCAGTGCCAGGACCCATCTGTGGGTCTCTGGCCCCAGAATCCTGTGCAGGGGAGGAGGAGGGAGCACTCAATGGGAGGTTGCTGCTGTTCTTTGCTCTGCCCTTCAGAAACGAGTGTATTTGCCTTCTCAGTGTGTTTTGCAAGGGTGTGAGTGCCCCTCTGAGATCTGTGTCCCCTTGGGCCTTGGATGTTATTGAACCCACATCCCGTGGCAGTGGAAAACCCTCACCATTGCCCTTGGGGACTGGAGGGCTGGGGTGAGACTACAGAACTCTGTGGCTGCAGAAAAATGTCAGCAATTTTTGTCATTTCCCGTGGTCTGGCTGGTGGAAGCAGTGAGAGATGCTGACTGCGTCCTCCCACTGTAGCCAGGGCTGCCGTGTCCCTCAGTTCATCCCCCATCCCAAAGCCAAAGAGGCTCTTACCCATGTTTTGCAGCCAAAAGGATCTGAGTGTCACCAGAAGAGTCAGCAGCAGCACTGGTTTGCACTGCCTTTTTTTTTTTTTTTTTCTCAGCCTTACTGTTGCGAGACAGTTGTTAAAATCTTTGTTGTTAAAATCCCAGCAAAAGTAAAATTATCAGTAAAAAAAAGTCCCTGGGTGGGAGTGAAAAGCAACTTCTCTCATTTTGCAGCTTCAAGGGGCCACATGAGTGCCTGGTGATGCTTGGAGGCTGCTGGAGGTGTTGGCACCTCTTTTCTCCAAGGACAGGGAAGGGATTTTGGCTGCTGCCTTTTAGCAAGTGTTTGAAACCAGAGCTCGGGAGGGTTTGCTGTGAAAGCTCAACTGCAGCACCTGGGGCAATGTGGAGCCTGTGCAGGTCGGGAGAGAGAAGAGCAATGGCTGTCCCTGCCTCAGTTTCCCCTTTTTGGAGGTGACCTAATCTCAGCTCTGTTTCGCAGAAATTCATCAGGGACATCAGCTGCTCCTTCTCCCAGTAGGGTTGGGATCTCTGCCCGGTTTCAGAGGCACCGTGGGCTCTACCTGAGTAGGTGGTGGGAAGAGAGGATGGCACCCTCAGCCTTGAGAACGGTTGGGAAGGCTCAGACGTTTTGAGGATGCTGCAGCTCCTCTGGCTCCCTTGTCCCATGCAGTTTGGCCCCCTAAATGATTCTGAAAACAATCCCTCTGCAGCAGGGTCTGTATTCCTGGAGGACAGGCAGATAAACACGTCCCGGTGGCTTTCCACC
>JAAWXA010000048.1:1496122-1573609 GCA_038090715.1 Florisuga fusca
TGCCTTGCTGCCGAGAGGTGGCCCCGTCCTGTTAGTGGCATCATAGTGTCCTCTGCTGGACACAAGGTGAAGGTTGTTCAGCCCTGGCCTCGGTGTCTCCTAAAACCCCTCTTGTGAGCCAAGGGAAAATAAAAGAGCAGGAAGCTAAAGAGAGCAAAAGGAAGAGGAGAAGAGGAGGATCCATGGCTTCTGCTGCTGTTTTGCTTTGGCTGTGTTAAAAATCTTTCTGAAATGAAAACCACAGCATGGGTATTTTGCAGCCTTCTTTTCACTCTTTCCACCTGCAGAAAAGGTTTTCAGTTAGGAAAAAAGCCAAAGCAAAGAGCTTGCAATTGGGATCATCACAGAATCTCGGGCTGGGTCAGAAGAAACCTTAAAGATCAGCCAGTCCCAACCCCCTGCCATGGGCAGGGACACCTCCCACCAGACCAGGTTGCTCCAAGCCCCATCCAGCCTGGCCTTCAACACTTCCAGGGATGGGGCAACCACAACTCCTCTGGGCAACTTGGGCCAGGGTCTCACCACCCTCACAGCAAAGAATTTCTTCCAAAAAAAGGTCATCTAAATCTCCCCTCTTCCACTTCAAAGCCATTGCCCCTTGTCCTATTGCTCTATGCCCTTATAAAATGTCCCTCCCCATATATGTATAATTTTTTTTTAATTCTGCTCATCCAACCTGAAATCAAGGGATTTTTCTCTTGCCCATGCAGAGAAAGTCACGGGATTGATTCAGAGCCCATTTGCAGCACAAGGTACTTGGAGAAATTGTTCATAAGGCCATTTTAAAGAGGTGGTTTTGGTGGTTTGTTTTTTTTTTTTTTTTTTATCAGACAGCTGCCAGGAGCTAGCCCTGTACTCAAAAATGACTGAAACTACTGCAGGTGGTGGTGTGATGGGCATTGAAAGGGCTCACTGGGTCTTATTTTCAGAGGCACAGATGTGCTGCTGTCACCCAGGTCCAGGCATGACTGTGGGAACAGACAGAGCTGTCACTTCAGGAACATGTGGAGCTGCAAAAGCTGTGTTTTAAAAGCAGATCAGCTCTTACACATCATGGGGACTCTTGGCATGGCTCAAAAAAAGGTTTCCTTATGTTTACCAGAGGCAGGGGAAGGCAGAGGATCAAAAGCAGTTATTGGTATTGGTCTGGGACAGTCTGCTTGTGGTGTGGATGCCCATGAGAGTGGGGCACTGCAACAGGGACAAGCTGAGGAGCAGAGGGAGTGTTCTGGATCTGAACAGCTTCCAGTGCAGTTCCTGCTTTTGGGAACATCAATAGAATGTTTCCAAAAGTGTGTTTTGCAAGGGTACCTGCCAGACTCCTGTGCAAAGGAGGGCTGCAGGGACAGGTCAGGATGCCTCAGCCTGTTCTGAGCCCTGAATATTGATTTAAGATCTTTGCAGACTTTTTCTGTACATAGTAGTGAGGACTGTGTCAGCCTAGGATGTGACCTCAGCAAGCACCATGCCACCAAGCAACGAGACAGTAATGCTGAGAAGTGATTTGTGCACTGAGGTACCTTTCACACCATGGTGCATTCAATCTTTCCCTTCTCCAGCTCTCTTTCCCCGTGATTGATGAGCATCATCCCCATATCTCTGGAGTTAGAAAACACAGGAGCCATTATTGTTAGTATTGGGGATTTATTTATAGGGCTGGGAGTTGTGTCTTTCCCTGAACAAAAGTAAATTCTTTTTACAAAGAGTAAATCAGTTTGGTTTTATAAGCATTGCTTACAAAGATCTCATCACCTAACAGGTAAGCTCCAGAGACAGCACTCTCCCTTGTGGGGAAGAGCCATCACCAGTGGCTCTATAACCACTTTCCTGCCAAAACCCTTTATTATAAACAAGCACAAAACCCCCTTCAAGGTGTTCTTCTGCCTTGCCTTAAGTGGTGCATATTGTCAGTGTAAAACATTTCCCCCTTTTATACAAAATTTCAAAGTGCTTGATAAACCTGTCAGTCTTACAATACATCAAATTGGTCTCCTAAAGCCCTTGAAGCAAAGTCTTATGAAATCCTTACATATCTCCATTGCCTATAGAGGTTAAAAGAAATGTCCCCAGGAGTCCTCTGTATACCAAGACATGGCAGCCAGAAGTCTGGGGCTTCACACTTCTATCTTCCCAAGTGACTGAAGCATTCCTATAGAAATTACTTTTAACAACCAATTCTTAATTAAGAAAAAAAAAAAAAAATCACATGAGTGAAAGAATCCCTCTTGTGGTGCTAGTTTAAAATAATGCTATTATTCCTTGACTGAACATCAGCAATTATTTTAATGAAATCTGAGGTGTTCTCTGATCCTTCTGGTCTGGAGCAGAGGCCTCATCTCTTACCACTGGTTTCATCTGCTAGTGGGACTTTGGTTTGTTTGTCTTTCTTGTTCTTCCCTTCTTAGAGCAGCACCTGCGGCAGCAGAACAGGCAGCACTTGAGAGAAATGAAGAGGAAGAGGAGCACCACAGCAAGGAGGAAGGCAATGACATCCAGGGAGTGGTACTGGATCCAGTTCAGGTCGTGAGCAGCAGGTCGCAGGTGTGGGGCACCTTTGTGTCTCATTACAAACTCCACCCAGTACACAGCCAGGTCCAGGGGGTGGATGGGTCTGTCGAGGTGGAGGTCTGAGAGGCGCTGGATGTTCTCTTTGTACCTGCCAAGAAAAGACATCAGGGGTTTTCAGCTCCTTCTGCTGCTGAGACTGAGCCCCCAGTTCTCTGATGGCCCACTGGGGGCTCCTCTGGTGGTGTTTTCTACCATCACCACCCCATGAGAAGGATAATGGCAAAGTTACAGGCCCAGAAAAGTGCCCTTTTCAATGACAAACAAAGGAGAAAAGGTATTAGAAAAAGAAGCAGAAAATGGGATGAAGGGTGAAGGTAACTGACTGAGATGTGGGACTGGATGTCGGACTTGTAGTATTGCTGTAAGAATAGTGGTTAGGAAATGGGCAATAAGGTGCTGTTTTTCAGAAACATGATGGGTAAGAGGATGCCAAGAACTGGGAAGCCCACGTGGCTGTGGGGAATGGGAGTGGGGAAAAGCAGGGTAGGGCTTAAAGCTCCCCTTGGCCTCCCTGTGATGCCTGAAGACACCTCGAGCATGTTGGCTGGAATGCCAGGTAGTTCCCTGTGCCATCTCAGTCTATCTGGACATATTCCTCCTGCTCCATGCTGGAACTGTCCATCCTTGCTGAGCCAGTCTGCAGCTGACTGCTCACACAGCTCCTTAGGAGCACTGAGGTGGGGATGGGGGGAGGAATTACTGAGAAAAGTGATCTGTGAAATAAATGAGTGATAAGAGCTCTCCTGCCAGCTGGAAGGCAATGCTTCCTGATGCAGTACAGGAAGAGGCACTGCCACTTGTCTGCTCCTCCTGTTGCTGTGCAGACAGAAACTCAGGGTATCCCTCATGCAAAGAAATTCATCCAGGCAATTGAGGTTTTCAGCCTTTTCAAAGCTCCCCATTGACTGATGTCCCCAGTCAGTTAGGGCATGAAAGCAGTTTGCCAGATGTCCCTTCAGAGATTGCCTTTTCTACCGTGGTGTGTCAAAGCCATCTACATCACTGCCTGGTAAACTTGGCTTTAAACAGGTGACACATCTTGTGCCAGTTTGATTTCTTTCATTGCACTTATACCCCATCCTCTCTGCTACCTCCATCCTTCCACATTAGTGATTATAACCCTGGGCAGTGAGAAGGATGGTGCTGTTCCAGGGAGAGGACAAGGTTAACCCTGGGCAAGCACCAGCTCCTCAGTGATGTAACTTTGACACAGAAGGCATAAGAGTAGAGTAGATTAGTATTCTGTTAAGCTGAAAGCTGGAGTGCTGGCGTTACACAACATTAGAAGAAGCAAGCTATGCTCTTGCTGACTTTTTATCATTAATAACTGCTTTCAGGGCAGTGGCCATATCCTTGGAAGTCATTTCAAGTATATTCAGTGTCAGTCCTGCTCCCCGTGACTCCACTCTCTTGGCGTTGTCCATTTGGTCTCCAAACAGTGGCATCAGTACCATGGGCACTGCGTTGCAGATGCCCTCATAAACACCATGGGAGCCTCCGTGGGTAATAAAGGCACGAGTCTTTGGGTGAGCTGTGGAGGGAAGACAGACTTGCTTAGCTTTTTGATTTGTTAAGTCACAGTAACACATCCCCAGGGAAAAAAAAACAAAAACAAAACAAACTTGCACAAAAATGGCACTGGTAGGTAGAAATCAAGACCTTTTGCTGTAATGTGAATCATTACTTGTGGAGAGATTTGTCTGCAGAGAACAGGATGTTACATGGGATTGAATGAAACTAGGGTTGTAGAGCTCTGTCCTAGTTTGGGTAATCTCTGGAAAGCCTGGGATAATCCTCCAAAGCTTCTCAGATTTTACAATGAAATCAGAGCCAAGTGAGGTTAAGGAGGATGTTACCATTGCTTGCTTTTTCACCATATCTCCCATCTGCTGATTTTGCAGATCTCCCACAGCTGAGCCATATTGTCTGACCAACAATTGCACCCCTGGCAGTGGCATGTAAAATTTTACCACTTGGAAAACCCAACAGCCTCTCTGGAAATGCTTAGCTGGGATTTCATCTCAGTTCAGTAGACAAAAACATAACAAACATCCTTGTCTAGGTTATGAGACTGGATAGTCAGAGATGGAGACCCCCATTTTTGAGAGCAAGGGTAGCCAAATGTTGGAACACCTTTCCAAACTGTGTTGTTTCATAATTTGGCAGTTTTGAAATTGCAATCAGATACATATTTAAATCACAGAATCAGCTGGGTTGGAAAGGACTTCTGAGATCATCAAGTCCAAGCCTTGATCCACTCACACCATGGTACCAGACCATGGCACTGAGTGCCACATTCAGTCTCTTCTTAAAAACCTCCAGGGACAGAGAATCCACCACCTCCCTGGGCAGCCCATGCCAATGCCTGATCACCCTCTCTGTGAAGAATTTTTTCCTAATATCCAACCTAAACCTCCCCTGGTAGAGCTTAAGACCATGTCCTCTTGTCTTAGATGAGCTCTGGTTCAAACAGTGAAGGCTGTAAAGTATTCCTATGACCCACAATGATGCAGGGAGTCAGCAGAGATGTTGCTAATGGTACCTTACCAACAGTATGATCAGATTAAAAGGAATACACTGGTATCACTCAGGGTATCTCAGACCTACCTAGAAGATCATTCTGTGGCAGCCACTTGACAAGCTTTACATTCTTCGGCAGGTTGGGGGGGGTCTTTCCCGTGTATCGCCACAAAACCTTGCAAGGGAAGTAACCACAATGTCAGTTCTCAGCCACTGCCCTCTTCCTGCTCCTCAAAAAAGCCCAGCTCAAAACATCTGTGGTGCAAAAAGCTGTTCCATCATTCAGAGCAACTGGGGTCACAGTTTCTTCTGGCATCAGGGAGCAGGAGAAAGAAGGGACGATGAAGGGCACTGAGAGCTGAGGGTAATCACGTGCTGTGTGTGAGAATGGTGTTGAACTGGAGTGCTGGAAGGGGGAGAGGGGAACCATACCGTTTGAGGGATTGTTGCCAAGGCATCTGCAATTTCTCTGGCTTGCTTTACAGGAATGTCAGAGACCATGGAGCCCAGCGAGAAGACAACGATGCCGTGTTCTCCAGAGGCGTTCACAATCTCTTCAAATTCCTGCCAACACAAAGCATAACCTTAGCCCAAATCCCTGTCACATCATGTAGTTTCTGTCATGTTCCCTAAAAAACTCTATGGGAAGGCAATAATATGAACAGTCAACATAAAATTAGGATCAGGCAAATTTGTTATTTGTAAGAAAATGAGACCCAGTGGAAAAAAAGGGCACAGGTGGGTGGAGAAAGTTATTAGAGGCACATGAGTGTTTCCAGATTTGAAGCCCAAACAGAGATGGACATGAGAAAAAAGTTATTTTAAACCAGTCATGTAACAAAGCCTGCCTGCTCAAAGGCATTGGTTTCTGTGCAGCAAAAATGATGCTGTCCCAGTCCCCAGGGGAACACATGGTTTATTTTCAGTTATTGCAAGTTAGATGCTCTGGATTTAAAGTTGATGCTCTTCTTTTCAGACCATGCAGCTGCAAGAGAGAAATAAGATTTCTAAAAGTGCTCTGACAGCAGATAGCTCTAACTTCTAATATCTGGGTTTACTTGGTCTGCTTTGAGTGTGATAATATTTAAGCACAGCCAATTTTTAAATTTGTTTTGTTTGTTTGTCTTCAGTAAAAGGACTAGGAGATCTGTCACTAGAATCCAAGAACAAAAAGACTCTGATGGAGCATTAAAACAGCTGAAAGGCTGGTGAAAAAATCCTGTGCCACAGAAAAATACTGGGTAGAGCCAGGAAAGGAAAGACAAAACTAGAGGGAATTGTTCCAGGCATCATAGTTAAGTAAGTGGAATAAAATAAACTAAATATTCCCATAAGCCTGACAATTGAATTGTTATCTCTAGGGTCTGAGTGAATAGTTGCCACTCCATTAAGTATTTTTGTGGCTGACCAGAGTGTTGTGGCCCTTTGCTCCAGACTGGATCCCAAAGAGAAGGAGTCATCAAAGGTGCAGAGATAGCTACAACCTGAAGAGCAGACCTTATGCTCTCCTGGGGGCAAGCAAGGTGAGATGTAAGTCTAATTTCAGGGCTTGGTTCTGTTTTACCAGCTTTCTCTGAGGACACTGAATTATGGCATTATAGATGTCTGCTTGGGAACTTGGGG
This sequence comes from Florisuga fusca, assembly GCA_038090715.1. Taxonomy (NCBI): domain Eukaryota; kingdom Metazoa; phylum Chordata; class Aves; order Apodiformes; family Trochilidae; genus Florisuga; species Florisuga fusca. The sequence goes on from JAAWXA010000048.1 coordinate 1,502,834, forward strand.
CTATGTTCTGTATGAACTCACAGGCACCTGGGAACTCCCCAAATCCTCCCCAAATTACAAACGTGCTTTTGGTGAAAAATTTTTTGGCAGTTCCTGATGCAGCGAAGCAAATGCAGCTATTTCAGGATGTGTTTAACTCTGTTTCTTTTCTGTGGGACCAGTCACATCAGTTTTAGTCTGTTCTTTAAAATGTTTTCGTGTGCCAAGATCTGACTTTCTGCCCAGAAACATCACTACCAGCATGAAACTTTTTGTAACCCCACTTTGGTAATAGGTGGGTTATTTTACTGAAGTCTTTTTTAACCAACATCTGCTTGTATCTGTGGATGCTATAAATGACCTTTATGAAACACATGCAGTGGCCACTTATGAGAAATAAAAGACAGCACTAAAAATTTGGAGGGTTTCTTAGTGGAAAATATCCCATATTTAGGACGTTTGGCATAGCTCAAGGAGAATACAGTTGCAGTCTAGATCTAGGACAGAGTATTTTATACAAAATAAGATCTCTTGCTTCTTCACCAGGGGGGGTGAGGATTTCAGTCAGGTCTGCCACTGTCCTGCAGTGCCACATTCCTGCAGAAATGGGTCATCTGCTCAAGGGCAGAAGATTAGTGTATTTCTCCAGTTGCATTACCCCAGCTAGCACTGAACTTTGGAAACAGGTAAACACAACACAACTGAACTGGTGGAATAGGCACCTGAAAAATACTGAGGGAAAAGCCCAGCTCTTCATGCATGCTTCTCTGGGGATCTGGAGGTCTGCCATAAAATCATGTACCTCTTATTGCACAAGGGGTACAGAGCTTTCCTACACACTGCAGCCTCACTCTTTCTCCTGTTACTATTTGTGGGAGATCCATCCCATGGTGAGCAAGCAAGTGCAATTGTAGCTAAACTAGGCAAAAAAAGGCAACTAACCTGGGATAATGGTTTTTCCTGAGTGCAGCTTATGCCTCCAATCAAGACCATGTTAGGCATTAGGGGCCTGGGATACTCAAACACAAAGTCAAATTTCATCAGCCAAATAGACGCGTGACTGAACAGCTCAAGCAATGTTGCCTCTTGGTGCAGGAATTCTTTGATCAGATCATCATAGGGTGAAAAAAGAAAGCTACAAACCAGGGAACTGCTCAGGCTAGCCAGGAGATTGCGCAGGCGCTGGAAGAATGCCATGTGGTCTGTATAGTGAGTGAAAAACCTGGGAATATAAGAAGGAGGATTTGGGCAGAGGGTCGCGTGGAAGTCCAGGCTGCACGGCAGGCCCCGGACCAGGTACACAGAAGGTAGGGAGAGATGCTCAGCCACTATCTGTCCACATGGAAAAAAAGGATCCATAAAGACAGCATCAAACTTGCTCGCTTCAAGGTATTCAATCAGCTCTTTGTCAGACAGAAGGCGTTTGCAAGAATCAAAGAACATGGCTGTAATATTTGCCATTTTTGAGAATTTTTCCAAGAAGGGTTGAGGTGTGAAACTCCTGTGGCCCATCTTTTTAAATTCCGCCTCCACGTACTCCTTGGTGTAAGACACAGAGTATGTTTTCAGGGTGTAATGCACTGAGGAACCTATCCGCAAACTGATCTCTGGAGCAACCACCACCAGTTCATGTCCCCTCTGGCTGAGCTGCTCCACAACCGGGCGGACGCTGAGCCAGTGGCTGCCATCGATAGGTACAACCAGCAGCTTTCCACCTTCAGAGAAGGTCCACGGGAGCAGGAAAAACACAGTCCAGGAGGCAAGGGATTTAAAGCCTGGATCAGAAGAAGCCATTTTCCCAGTGCTGTCAGCAAGGTTGTAAACAGCCGCAGGGGATGAGGAGCAAATCGCGGAGTACTTTGCACTTTAATCCTAACGAAGGTAAGTGTTTAATTTTTAACGGGCTGTGTGTTTGTGGGCAGAAATGAGGGTCATTTTTAACTGTGGCCAAAGGTTGGGTTTATCATCTGTGCACAGAGTGAAGGCCTTGAGCAGCCAGGTAAATCTGAACGCTTGAATTAACGTAAGAGGATTCAAATGCTTGAGGGAGAAGTGTCAAGCAGTTGGCTGCACGTCCCACTGAAAGGCTCAACGGAGTTATGAATGGGAGGTGACACGTGGCCAGGCAGCCACTGCCTTCACAGCACCCAATTAATTGTCAACTCCCTGCCTTGAGTCTGTTCTGCTGGCTGGACACAAAATTCAGAAGGAAAGTTTGACTTTTGAACTACCTTGTGTTCTCAGAGACTACACAAGAAGCAATGGCTGATAGGGATTTGATACCCAGTGTGCTGATAAGGTTTATCTTCAGATACCTTTCTATATTGTACCTGATACCAAGTGAGAGCCCTGAGTCTACAGCAGTAAACATGATGTAACCTGAGCAATCACTTCTGATGTCGCAACTTGACCGTGGGCTGAAAAATGGAATAAGCAACAGGCAACTGCATCATTTGCACTGCACACTAGAGAGATTTTAAGGGGTTAGGGAAGGAGGATGGATAGTTAGAATCCCCAGGGCTTCTTCTCCCAGTCGCCCTCTTCGTTTCTACCTTACACGGCTCTTACTTAAATCTAGAGCTCCCTCTGCTGTCTTTGACTGCACATCTTGCTAAGTTTTAGTGTGTTGCTCATGCATTTCATCAGCCTCTACACCACAGTGTAAGTGCCTGGTTAGGGCCACGGCATTAATTCCACATCTCCATTTTTTGCCCAATTGAATCTTCTTTAATTAATCAGTATTCCATAACTGTTAGAGATATTAAATCCTACCACCTAAAATTATTTTGTCATTTATCTAGATGCAGCACAAGTGCCATGCTTGTCTAATATTCTGGTGTCATGTTTACCACAAGCTGAGCTATACCTTAGCATAGCTCAGACAAGTTCACCTAAGCTCTCCTGGAGAGAAACCTCCCAGCTGCTTTCAGTGCAATTCTTGTGATCATCTGTGATTCCCACTCCCAAACCATGCTGTCTTAGTATTTGATCACATATTACCTCGAACACAAATACTACTATAGGAAGCATTAAAAAAAAGCAAATCTTAAACAACTGCTAATAAATTCTGTAATCCCCTCAAGATAATCAAGGGCAAACCTTTGATAAAGGATTCTTCTGCTCGCAGTTGATGCCTCCAATGTAGATCATATTTGGCATTATTGGGCGTGGATACTCAAAAACAAAGTTGTATCTCATCAGCCAAATGGATGCTTTGCTGAACAGTTCCAGTACTGTTACTTCTCTGTGAAGAAACTCAGAAGCTAAGTTCTCGTATTTTAAATAAAACAGATAGCAAAGCAACTGCTCTGAAATCCCAACCAGGAGGTTCCTCACACGCTCCACAAATGTCATGTGATCTGAACTAGGCACAAAAGTCCTTGGCACATATGAAAAAGGACTAGGACACTGGGTGGCTTTGTAGTCTAAGGTACATGGAAGACCACGCAGGAAGTACACCGAAGGGAGGGAGAGATACTCAGCAACAATTGGCCCACAGGGCAACACAGGATCCATCATAATTGCATCAAATTTGCTGTCCTGGAGGTACTTCATGAGTTCTTCATTATATAAGAGATGCCGACAAGAGGAAGAGAACATGCTTGTCGCTTCTGAGAGATTGAGTAAAAATCTAATTTTTTCTAAAAAGAAGGGGTTCTCAAAACATTTTTCACCAATAGAACGGTAGAATTTATCCACAAACTCCTGCGTGTAAGGCACCGAGTATGTTTTGATGGTGAAGGATTGTGAGGTTTTCATGAGCAATGTGGCTTCAGGAATCACTGCAACAATTTCATGCCCCCTCTCCCAGAGTTTCTCCAGAACCACACGCATGCTCAGCCAGTGACTTCCATCCTGAGGCACGACCAAGAGCTTCTCACCTTCTGCCAAATTCCAGAAAGAAAGTAAAAGAAGAAGCCCAGCGTGAATCTGGTATTTCCACATCATAGTCATAGGACTGTCAGCTGGAAAAAAAAGGAGCTGTTCCTTCTTCTGACAAGGAGCATATAAAAGCAAAAACCAGTTGTACCTCATTTATAACTTGATGGTCTTTAATTTTTACCTCTACAAATTGTTTGCTAGGATAGATTGTTGGAGGACAAAGATCATGTTTCTACATGGTGCTAGAAGAGTGATAAGAAGATAAGAGTGCTACCAAGGGATCTAAAGCAAGAAGCATTTCCTTGTCTTATGTTATCATGAATGATTCAGAACAATTCACAGGGTCTTTGGTTAGCAGAGTTAGCAGCTCTTTGTAAAGGGATTTTTCTGGATCAGGGTTGTTTAAAGTGAGTCGCTGTGTACTTGACTGTCTTTTAACTCCTTTTAAGTCAGGAGTGCTGCTTCCCAGCTTCCATGGCCACTGAGCTTCTCCAGAAAGCTTATAACATAAGAAGTGTGTTGCACTGTTGACATCAAAAGACCTAAACCTTCAACTTTCTCTTTTCACCCTTGCTCAGGAAGGTGCCTGGAGCTCACACGCGATGTTCTGCATGGCAAGCAGAAGCCAGCACACCAAGCAGTGGTGTCACCAGAGTTTGGGTAACACATTAACCAAACATCTTTTTTTATATAAACATTGACGCAGAAGGATACGTGGTCCTTGCTCAAGAGGGGCCATAAGAGATTTTAGGTGAGAAGCTATGGGCCAAATGTTTTATGAAGGTTCTAATCAGTAGCTGCTTTTCAAAAGAAGTTTATGAGTCTTTCTGTGGTATAAACCCAGAGAAGTCCACATTTGAGTCCTGTACTTGCTAGAAGAAGGGGAGAACAGTTTCTGAGCTGCTTCTGCAGGTGCTATGATAAGATTTTTAAGGCAAAAGAAAAAAACAAACAAAAACACAAACCCACATAACAAAACTAAACCAAACCAACCAACCAAAAAAAAACCCTAACCCTCCAAAAAAAAAAAAAAAAATCCAACCAAAAGCCACCTTAAAGCTAACAGCACACTTGTAAAAGTTGTGTCACTGGATTTGAGTGGCACACAAACACCATTTCAGGTTTATATGAACTTGGAGACTGAAATCCAGTAGGTGAAGAGCAAGTTCAGCCCATCCCAAAGGCAACAGTGAAACAAGGATACCTATCAGCAGCAAGTAAAGCTGGAGTACAAAGCTGAGTGCCAAGGCTGTATGCTGGAAACAGTAAAGTGAATCCTCAGTTAGGAGAACCCATGATTACCTCTTTTGTAAGTCCACAAGTCCTGGCAGGCAGAATGTACCCCTTGTTAGCTTCCTAAATTCATAGGTTTTGTCTACAAAAAGAACCTGCTGGCATTGAGGGGCAGATTTTTGTGTGTGTGTGTGTGTGTGTGTGTGTGTGCATGGTGTGAACAAGTGTTGCCTTTTGTTTGATTTAAGCTTGCTGCTGCCTCATTTCAGTGTTAGTCATAAGTATTGGGAGAGACCACAGATCAGTTCCCCTTTTGCCTTCACTACACTTCTCAGGATTTTATAGGCCTCTTGTCACGGATCCTCTGTCATTCTTTTCATTGGCTTAGCAATACATTTTTTTCCATCTCTGCTTTTCTAGACTGACTGCCAAGTATGAATCCTCTTAAAAATGGCCCATTTTTACTGCATGAGATTCAGCTTTTCCTGAAAAATAAGACCTATTTCACTGTTTTGCAAAGCTAGTACCTGAAAAACTTACTTGACTGTTTCTAAAAACAGAAGCTATGATGTTACTCTACAAACAACAAAGTATATTTGAATGCCAATTTTTTAAAAATATTAAATAAATCCAACATTCATTGTACAAGATTAAAGTAAGCAAACTTATACTTCATTGTGCCAGTTGATGCTTTAAATAAGGAGCATCACTGGCGTGGGATATGCAAAAAAAATGCCACAAGCTGGAGAAATGGACCAACAGGATCCTCACGAAGGTCAGCAAAGGCACAAGATCTGCTGCTAGGATGGGATAACAACCTGCCCCTGGGCAGGCTGCACTCCAGCTGGAAAGACAGCAGCTCTGCAGAAAATGACCCTGGAGTCCTTTTGGACAAGAAGTTGAATAGAAGTCACCAGTCTGCCCTTGCAGCCAAGGAGGCAACAGCATCCTGGGCTATTAAAGCAGGAGTACAGCCAGCAAATAAAGAGAGGTGATCCTTCTCTGCTTAGTGTCTGAGAGACATAAAAAGATGTGTACCCATTTTGGGGCTCTCCAGCACAACAAAGTGATGTATTGGAGTAAGTCCCAAATCCACAAAGATGGCTAGGAGCTGGGCATCATGACAGAGAAGAAGAGGATGAGAAAGATGAGCTTGCTCAGGATTCAGAAGAGGAGGCTAACAGGAGATCCTAGTGCTGCCTCCAGCTCCCTTAACAGGAGACCACAAAGAAGACAAAGCCACGTTCTTCTCAGAGGTTCAGTTACAGAAGAAGGAGCAAGAGACACGTGCTGCAACATGGAAAATTTGAATTTAATACAATAATACATTTCATGTAACACAGTGTTTTCATTATCAAGGATATAGGAGATATTCAAAACTTGACAAGACATAGAATGGAACAGCTTGAGCTAATGGGACCTACTTTACTCAGAAGGTTCACTGGGAGGCCTGCAAATGACCTAAACCACAACGATTCAAAACATAGAGAATTCTTCATTATAGAAAAAAAGACAGAGATGTAAAGAAAACCAGCAATGACAATTTAGACCATAGGATGAGTGAAGGTCTCAAAATTAATGTCTGCCCTGCACCACATCAGCAACCCTGAGTAAAGAGGATCTGAGCAACCTTCTCCAATGTCAAAGCTGGCTTTGAGCAGAGGCACAGCACCAAGGGGGAGATTCCCAGGTTTAATTTAATACACAATACTTTCTCTGTCTTTATATTGTGGTATTTGGGTGCCTTCACTGAAATAAGTAGTGGCACCTCTTTGAAAAGCAAAAGCCCTTTGAAATCCTTCTGCTATCACCCACCTGTCTAACAAAACTGTTGTTATAAATTTTCACAGTAATGTAAGAGTCTGCAAGAATGACAAGAAATAACAGAGCATGACCCACCTGAGGCAGCTTCTTGAGAGCACAGTTTACTCCTCCAATGAAAATCATGTTGGGCATCAAAGGTCTGGGATAGTGTAAAACAAAGTCTAACTTCATGAGCCAGATGGAAATGTGGCTTAAGAGATCTGTTACAGTCACGTCACGCTGGAGGAACTCAGAAGCCAGTTCTGCATATGGTTGAAAGACAATATCACACAGAAAATAATTTAGGAAGTCAAATATGAGATTCTTCACCCGCTGGAGAAAGTTCATGTGGTCTGAAAGGTCTGTGAATACCCTGGGGACATAAGAAGGAGGGTGGGGACATTGAGTGGCTTCAAATTCTAAACCACATGGTATTTGCTGCAAAAAAGCTATGGAAGGAACTGAAAGATGCTCAGCCACGATCTGCCCACAGGGTAGCATTGGATCCGTAAAGACTGCATCAAACTTCTTCTCCTCAAGATATCTGACAAGCTCTTTGTTGTGCAGTAAGTATGTACAGGTAGACAGGAGTATGGCAGAAGTATTTTTGGCTCCTTCATACATTATAAGAAATCTTTTCAGAAGAGGTCCTTCTTCAAATGCATTTTGGGTAGTTTTCCAGAAAGTATAATCCAGCTCTTCCTGTGTTAAAGGGACTGGGTACCTTTTCATAACAAAACTCTTCTCTGGTTTTATGTATAAATTTATCTCAGGTGCAACAACAACAATTTCATGTCCCTTCTGGCTGAGACTGTCCAACACTTCCCGCATGCTGAGCCAGTGGCTCCCATCCACTGGTACCACCAGAAGCTTCCCAGCAGCAGCCAAACCCAGGAGGAGCAGGAGCAGAAGGAGCATGGCTGTGACATGCAGATGAGCACTGAGCACTGGGGCCATTTCTGCAGAAATCTGGTGAGTGCTGTTGGAGCAATAGCTCCAGCTCTGTGCTTTTAAACAACCTGTGCTACAATTTAACTTTTGATCCTTGAACATATTTATTTGCTGTCTGTTAAATGGATAACCATCCATTTGATAAAAAGCTACTTTACAAGTACTAAGTTCAAGTAACCCCACAGTCTGGTAGTGTGTAGTGCCTCTGTGTTTCTATATAGAGGAACAGTAAAGAATGTCCCAGGAAGGAGGCAGGGATGTTTCTGGCTGGGACTGCACTTCTGATGGTCTCCCTGTGTCAGAACCCATTGCAAATGCAGGAGTCTGTCACATCAGCCTAGCAGAGCTAGGCTCCCTCCCCTCTCTTTGAAGACTCATCTCTAGGAGGCCTATGGCAGATGAGGAAGAGCTGCTTAGGATGGTTTCTGGAGTGAGAAGACTGATGAAGATGGAAGTACAACAAAAATTAGATGTTAAGCATCATGGAAGCACAGTATGTTCCTGCAAAGGAACATACGAATGAGAATTTTGATGAAGTTCCTCCATAAGATGACAACAGCCCTAAGAGCTGGACCCAGAATAACCCCTTGAGGCTGGTGCAGAAAGTTTGCTCTTTTGTTATACAATGGCTGTGCCCACCTCCAGTATGAAAGCTGAGGGTGTTGGAGGATTGAGCTGTTCCCTCCTCAGCCTGGTAAGACTTCTAGAATGACTCTTCCTCTGAGACCTCCGAGGTGGAAGATCCTTGTCTTCCTTTGAGACCAGTACTGGGTCTATCTCCTTGCTTTTTTTCCTCCAGACATTTAGTGGGAGACCTGTTCTTCCAGATGTAGGTCCAGCTATTTCACCCCCCTCTGCCTGTTCTCATTTGCAAGCATTCAAGACCCATGACTCCCACCTAGCAGCACCATCAGCAGTTTCCTGGTGTGGGGAAGGGACCTCAGAGAGAATTGGCTTTGCAGTGATTTGAGATTAGGGAAGAAAATGACACCTTCTCAAACAGACTGTGGGGAGTGATGCACAGAGAAGCTCTTGTTCAGTTCTTGTCAAGAAGTTAAAAGCATTTCATTAAGAGCAATGTTGGTGTTTCCAGCAGAGCATTGCTGTCCTATGGTCAAAACAAAGGAATGTTTCTTCAGCCAAATAAAAGAATGACTGAAAAGCTCTGCACTGTCAGAGCTAAACAAATTTATGAATTAAACTGCTGACCTGTGACAATCTGCAAATCAAGAACTCCGGTGACTGATGGCACATTCCAAACAAAGGTATCTTTTGTGTGTACCATATTCCAAATCACACAAAAACTTTCTTAACAGAAAACCAAAATGGCTCAGGAATGGAGATCAAGCTTTCCCTGTCCCTCTGGGGTGAGCAGCTCCACTGCTTGATAGATGCTAGGCCAGTGACTTGTATTCACTCTGTTTTGTAACAGGCCTCTCTGTCCTGGGGCAGTGCTGGGAAAGAAGTCCTGATGTAAAGGGAGAGCACTTGGAAGTTAGAGGATACTAGTCCTAAAGAAGATATTTGCTGAAGCTCAAACACTCATGAGCTCAAGCAGGGCAAAATGCATTGTAAAAGGTAATGTGGCTGAGAAAACTGGGTTTGTTCAGCACTGAGAAGAGAAGGCTTAGAGGAGACTTTATTACAATGTGCCAGTACCTAAAGGGCAGCTACAAAGAAGACAGAGACTCCCTATATAGAAGGAGTGACATGGACAAGACAAGGGACAATGGGCACAAGTTGCTTCCTGGGCAATTCCACTTGAATACAAGAGGAAATGTTTCACTATGAGGACAGACACACATTGGAATAGTTCCCCAGGAGAAGTGGTGGATTCACCCACGTTAGAAAGTTTTAAGTCTGTGCTCAACAAGGTGATGAGACATCTCATACAAACAATACTATTAGAAGGGTTGGACCAGAGGATCCCTGAAGCCCCTTCAATTATTTCATGAATGATTGAAGGACAAGGGCAAGTGTGGAGTTTCACATCTGGGAAAGAACAAACCCCAAGAGCCAATATAGGTTGGGGACTGAGCTGTTGGAGCAGCACAGGGGAAAGGACCTGGGGGTGCTGGTGGATGGAAGGATGCCCATGAGCCAACAATGTGCCTTGTGGCCAAGAAGGCCAATGGCATCCTGGGGTGCATTAGAAGGGGGGTGGCTAGTGGGTCAAGAGAGGTTCTCCACCCCCTCTGCTCTGCCCTGGTGAGGCCACATCTGGAATGTTATGTCCAGTTCTGGGCCCCCCAGTTCCAGAAGGACAGGGAACTGCTTGAGAGAGTCCAGTGCAGAGCCACAAAGATGATGAAGGGAGTGGAACATCTCCCTTGTGAGGAAAGGCTGAGGGAGCTGGGGCTCTTCAGCTTGGAGGAGAATGAGGGGTGACCTCATCAGTGTTTATAAATATGTAAAGGGTGAATGCCAGGAGGATGAAGTTAGGCTCTTTTCAGTTATGTCCAATGACAGCACAAGGGGCAATGGGTAGAAGCTGGAGCATTGCAGGTTCCACATAACTCTAAGGAAAAAACATTTTCACTGTGAGGGTGACAGGGCACTGGCACAGGCTGCCCAGGGAGGTTGGGGAGTCTCCTTCTCTGGAGACATTCAAACCCACCTGGATGTGTTCCTGTGTGACCTCCTGTAGGTGACCCTGCTCTGGCAGGAGGGTTGGACTCTGTGATCTTTCGAGGTCCCTTCCAAGCCCTAACTTTCTTTGGTTTCTGTGATCAACTGAGCATAATTTACAAGTGAAAGGTATAGCTGCCTGCACGAAAAATAGATAGGGAGGAAGACAGCAACATAAAAATAATTTCTTTCATAACTATTTGGCTACATCAGCCCAAACAGGCATTTGATTCCCACCTGCAATACGAAATTCCACCTCTGTAAACATATCAATCCATCTCAGCAAGAATTAAAAACAGAGCATGACCCACCTGAGGCAGCTTCTTGTGAACACAATGCACTCCTCCAATGAAAATCATGTTGGGCATCAAAGGTCTGGGATAGTCTAGCACAAAATCTAACCTCAGGAGCCAAATGGAAGCCTGGCTTAAGAGATCTGGAGCAGTCACGTCACGCTGGAGGAACTCAGAAGCCAGTTTCTCATATGGTTGAAAGGCAAAATCACACATAAAATTATTGGGGATTTCAAGGAGAAGGTTCTTTACCCGCTGCAGAAAGCTCATGTGGTCTGAAAGGTCTGAGAGCATCCTGGGGACATAAGAAGGGGGGTGGGGACACTGAGTGGCTTCATATTCTAAACCGCATGGTGCTCCTCTCGAAAAAAACACAGAAGGGACTGCAAGATGCTCAGCCAGGATCTGCCCACAGAGTAGTACAGGGTCTGTCAGGACAACATCAAAGTTACTCTCCTGGAGATACTGGATAAGAGATTTGTTGTAGAGTAAGCGTGCACAGTTGGAGAGTGCCATATCAGAGAGTCTTTTCATATGCTGGTATATTTTAAGAAATCGTTCCACTGAAGATCCTTCTTGAAGTACATCTTGTAAAAATGCCTGGAAATTTTCATCCATCTCTTCCTGAGTAAAATTGACTGGGTGGAATTTCATAATGTAATTCTTTTCTGGTTTTACATGTATCCCTATTTCAGGTGCAACGACAACAATTTCATGTCCCTTCTGTCTGAGACTGTCCAACACTCCCCTCATGCTGAACCAAGGGCTTCCATCCACTGATACCACCAGAAGCTTCCCAGCAGCAGCCAAACCCGGGAGGAGCAGGAGCAGAAGCAGCATGGCTGTGACATGCAGATGAGCACTGAGCACTGGGGCCATTTCTGCAGAAATCTGGTGAGTGCTGCCCAGAAAGGAAACCCCTGTTGACACTGAAGCAATAGCTCCAGCTCTGTGCTTTTAAACAATCTGTGCTACAATTTAACTTTTGATCCTCCCAAGTATTTACTGTGTGGTAAATCTATAATCACTGATTTGATGTAAGGCTGGCTAAGAGTTCAGCAGTGCACCTTGGCAGGTGATAAATGTGGTGGATGAGTCAGATAAGGAAGAGCTTTGGCAGCAATTAACAGCAGCAGTGTTGCCTTCAGGCAGGAGCTACCAAGGCACTACTGGGACTGAATTTGTCCTGAGAGCCCACACAGCCCTCAGCAAGGGCTGCCTGCCAACAGAGACACTGCTCCTTGGCCTGAGAGTCCACAGCCTGCCACATTCCCCATGATTCCAGCTTTGGAAATAGCCACATGAGGGAGAAAACATGTTCATTGACAGACAAAGAAGTGACAAGGGAGCAGACAGAGCAGAACCAGTGTGGCGATGTCTTGCAGATGAGCACTGAACACCAGGGCCATTTCCCGAGAAATCTGTGGAGTGCTGTCCAGAAGGAATATCCACACCTCCCTTATTTTAAGCAGTCTGTGCTGTTGTTCTCTTCATGATCTTTCATAATTCTTTGCTGTCAGTCAAACGTATAAGCATGGACATGCTAAAGACAGAATAATAGCTGTTACACTTTCAGCCAGTTTGGCAGATGGTAATCGGAGTATCAGGTAGACTGGGAAACACCCAGCTCTGTATTGGAGGACACTGGGATTTAAAGAAATGAGGGATCCTCCTCCTTTCTCTGCTCAAAAGTGCTGATTAACAGATCGTTAGTTTTCCAAAAAACGATTTTCAGTGTAAGAAAATTCCTCCCCTCTTGCCAGTCCAAATAATTCTTGATTTGTAACAGATTAGAAATACATTAATATTTCTCAAGGGAAAAGGCCTGTTTTCTTTATCAGTTTTATATCTTGACACTTTAATGAAAATGGAAAATTTGCTTTTAAATTTAATTTACCTGAAAGACCTCTTTTTGGAAGGACAAAATGGGGTCTGGAAGGAGAAATGACATGGGTATGCTTTTTGCCAGATATATTTAAAACTGGATTAGCAACTCAGAAATGCCTTTCTGGATTAGTCTGGGAAGAGCATGCCCCAGGGTCATGGAAACAAACACTAATGCACAGGCAAGATTTGCAGACAATCTGCCCTAATTATGAAAACTGTTGCCCAAACCCAATTTTTACCATACAGTAATTTACTCTGGAGGTTGATGGTATGCACCAGATGTTTTGAAAGGACATTTACTGAACTACAACATCTATTGGTACAACCTTTGTAGGGAAACTTTTCAGAAGGGCGTGTAAGCTCTTGCAGATGGCTTGGTGATGTTTAGCAGCTACAAAAATCTCCAACAGTTTTGCTGAAAATTGCAGAAGAAATCCATGTGGTGAAAGGATAAGCCTAGACTGACAGAATAAACAGAACATGATCTCCCAACAAATAACTTTATAACACTTCACTGCTAAAGTATGAGAGGGTGGTTCTATTAACTGGTAAGATGCATTGTTTTTCAAAATCAAATGTGACAGTAAAACAGTTTCAGGTACTAATACCAATCTGGCAAACAGAAGCAGAGCTGCATGTTAAGATGGGGAGCACCCTCACTGGTGGGTATGTGCCTCACTAGTGAGAACGTAGAGATAAACTGCTTCCCTCTAGCCCAAAGAAAACAATTGTGTAAGCAAAAATGCCTTGATCCTGTTAGTGTTACAGAAGAATACCTGCGAGAGTGGGAAAGAATTAAAATCAACACAGTTTTTCACCAATTTTCTTTGTCCTTACAGTATGACTTACTGTACATATAAATTCCTCAAATTCACATATACAGTTCTATGCATACAAAGTATTTGCAAACAGCCTTTCACCTTCAAAACTTACCAAAATTTACCAAGGAAATCACTGACCTGAGATAATTGTTTTTTCTTTCCACAGTTTATACCTCCAATGAAAATTGTATTAGGCATCACTGGCATGGGGTACTCAAAATCAAAATCCATTCTTTTCAGCCAAATGGATCCATGGCTTAAGAGCTCCTTCACTGTTACTGGTCTGTGGAGAATGTCTGAAGCCAGAAGTTCAAATGGGAAATAGGCAAAATTGCAAAGAAAGGGTTCTTATTATTTCAGAAGTTACGTTGTCACACGCTGGATAAATGTCATGTGGCCTGAGTTGTCTGTGAATGTTCTTGGGACATAGGAAGGAAACTACAGGGGAGTCCCCATAAATAGAAGACAGATGGGACAGATGGATGCAGAGGCAGTATTTGTCCACATGGTGCAACAGGATCTGTGAGAGCAGCATCAAATTTACTCCCTTCAAGATAGTGTATCAGATCCTTATTGTACAGGAAACTGGTACAGGAGGAGACGTAGAGATCGGAGATGACTTGAACTTTTTTCATAAAGTGCAGTAATTCTTTGAAGAAAGGGTCTTCTCTCAAAAAGATCATTCACAGATGAGTGCATGCTTGTTCCCAGTTCTTCCCTTGGTAAGGGCACTGGATGTGTTTTGAGAGTGTAACATTCAGATGCCTTCACTTTCAGGTTTACTTCTGGTGCAACACTGATGACTTTGTGCTCTTTGTGCCACCAGTGCTGAGCACATGCTGAGCCAGTGACTTCCATCCATGGGCACCACCAGCAGCTTTCCACCATCTCCCAAGCAAAACAGGGACAGGAAAACCAAAACCCCAGCAGAAGCTAAGTAAGTGTCTTTCCTTCCATGAGCCATGTTCCTAGAAATCCCAAATCTTTTCGTCTGCCCTGACCTAACAGATTTTAAGTAGACCCAGGGCCCCCTGCCAGATTCTCACATTCTCACTTAACAATTCAGCTTTTCCAGCAAAACCAGCCACCAGTAACCACTCAAGGAATAGATGAATCATTTAAGGAATGCAGTGGCACCTTGGGTTGGGTCCTTCCTGATTGTTTCCCTGTGCTAGATTGAAAGTAAAATCAGACTTTGTGAAAACAAATCCCAAGGTTTTGGGTAGTGCTGGCACTTGAAAGTAACTGGGTTTGCTAAAAGCAGGTGTTAAAGTGCTTGCCCTTCCTTCCTTCCTTCCTTCCTTCCTTCCTTCCTTCCTTCCTTCCTTCCTTCCTTCCTTCCTTTCTTCCTTCCTTTCTTCCTTCCTTTCTTCCTTCCTTCCTTTCTTCCTTCCTTTCTTCCTTTCTTCCTTCCTTTCTTCCTTCCTTTCTTTCTTCCTTCCTTTCTTCCTTTCTTCCTTTCTTCCTTCCTTTCTTCCTTCCTTTCTTCCTTTCTTCCTTTTTCTTTTTTTTCTTTCGCTTTTTGATGTAGCATTGCAGATATCTCGTGAGGAAGATCTTTATGCTTCACATTAGCCATAGTGATGTACACATTCCTATAAACACAGCATATAGCAATCAGACACATTCTACGAAATGAAAGAACATAGGAATGCTGTTATTTGAAAATGGGTATTGAAAAGAAAATGCAGGTATCAAGGAGAACACATTTCTACTGCAGATCCTGTGCCAAATTGTATATAGACAGAAAAATTCCTAGAAGTATCTTTTCAAATTGTTATTNCCCTTCTTCCCTTCTTCCTTTCTTCCCTTCTTCCTTCCTTTCTTCCTTCCTTTCTTTCTTCCTTTCTTCCTTTCTTCCTTTCTTCCTTTCTTCCCTTCTTCCTTCCTTTCTTCCTTCCTTTCTTCCTTTCTTCCTTTCTTCCTTTCTTCCTTTCTTCCTTCCTTTCTTCCTTTCTTCCTTCCTTCCTTTCTTCCTTCCTTTCTTCCTTCCTTTCTTCCTTCCTTTCTTTCTTCCTTTCTTTCTTTCTTCCTTTCTTTCTTCCTTTCTTTCTTTCTTCCTTTCTTTCTTCCTTTCTTTCTTCCTTTCTTTCTCTCTCTCTCTCTCTTTCTCTCTTTCTTCCTCTCTTCCTCTCTCTCTCTCTCTTTCTCTCTTTCTTCCTCTCTTCCTCTTTCTTTCTCTCTCCTTTCTAAGCATTTTACAGCTGTTCTGAAATGCTTGTCAACTTTATGTTGAAAATCATAAAATTATGCCACTATAAAGCATGATATCTGTGCAAATCCTAGAGAGGAGGCTCTTATTTACAGTGCAGTGGGGCCAGGTACACCACCAGGTACAAATGTATCACAACAACACTGCAGCAGAGGCTTGCAGCAGCAGAGGAAAAGCATTGAATTTGTGGTGGTGTGCCCAACAATTCTCGATTGTTTTCTTCTTCAGGAGCAAAAGGAAGGAAACACCAATCAGTTCCCATTGTACTCAATTAAATTCAGGAAAGCCTGGGGAGAAGTAGCCAGTAAAAGTCCTCTTGTTTCAGGCCAGGAATTGATTTTATGTGGTAAGAGGTGGAGATGTTACTTGATGAAAAACTAGAAGTAAGATACCACGTCTGAGCAGTTCAAAAGGACTTGTAATAAACTCATCAGCCCAGAGGATTGTTTTTTGCTGTCTGATCTAACAGCATGATGCAGAGGAATACTTGGAAGGTAACAAGAAGGAAGGACTGAAGAATCAGCTCTTTTGCAGTGAATATTGCTGCAGGACTATGATCTCTAGCCCCTGAGCAAGGTGAGAGTGAGTCTTGTCTTCAGAGCAGAATTTGGTTTTAGATTGGAGCTGCCATATGGCCTTGCCTGCTGGAAGGGTTCATCTCCCTGCTTTCCCATTAAGCAGCTCTGATGGACAGAACAGAGAGGAAAAAGCACCAGCCTGATAACAGTGGCCATACTGGGGTTGAAAGAGAGTTGTGAAAAAGCAGCACAGGAACACCAGAAGCTAAACAGAAAGAAAGAGGACTTCCAATGGGCAGCATCACATGAAGCACTGGAAGGAGCAAAGCAAAGCCTGAGGGCAGGTGAGGTTGGCTCTGGGGAAGATGTGCCAGGCTTGTAAAATGTAAATCTGTTTTCCTGTCATCAAAGGCCTGTGAATTCAGGGGAAGAGTGAGAGTGGTGATAGGCAGGAGGAATACCTTCCCTAAGGTTCAGGTAAGTGAAAAAGTTGAGGGGAAGAATAGAGGAGAGACTGACTATTTTTTGGGAACGTTCACAAGGATAAAATTTTATCCTTTCTAGGATACAATGTGCTTTATTGCTGAAATGGATGTGGACACTAGCCACAGATACATCATCTGCTGATGAAAGCTGTGTCCTGCTTTTCCAGTTAGTCTCTGGCTTTGCAAGTTGTTCTTAAAGTACAAGCATGTAAGAGTATACACTGCACGCAGCAACAAGTTAACATGCATCGTGAGCACCAACAACCTAACATCCATCACATACATGTCTTTATCAACAACTTTTAGACCACAGATGTCCAAGCAACCACTCATCAATATTTCCTTATCCAGACTGGATGGCTCATAAAAATACAGGTGAAAATTCTGATGTCTATTTTTTTGTGATGAAAGATGCTGTTAGACTAAAACTTATAACCCAGTGAGTTTTTCTGACTGGATAAGCAGTGAACAATCTTGAAGAAATATTTGACTAGCTCTTATGTGAGGCAAAGGATTTTTGGAAGAGCCATTGTAATTTTCCTGCTCTTTTTTTGCATTAATTCCCAGGTGAGATGGTGTTTCTTTATCTGACTGCAGCTGGAGTTACACACAGTACGTGATCTCACTGAACAAAATTACCATGGCAGACCAAAGAAAAGGAGATGGAATCAAATCTTGTTCTCCTGATCTATTTTTCCTGTGAATTGCCTATAAAGAAAGCATAAATCTTATAGAAAATGTAAACATCTTTAAGTAAGAAATACCAACATCAAACACTATATAACCCCACTCAGGTCATGTAGCTCTGTGACTGCCAGAACTTTTCCCCTGTTACACTTTTCCCAGCCAGTCACTAACCTGAAATTATGGTTTCTTCTGTCCACAGGTGATGGCTCCAATGAAAACCATACTGGGAATAACAGGCCAGGGACAGCCAAAGACAAAGTCAAATCTCTTCAGCCAAATGGATCTATGACTTAAAAGCTGCATAACTGTCATCAACTTTTGGAGAAAGTCTGAAGCCAGGCTCTCAAGTGTTGAAAGCACCATGCTGCAGGTGAAGGACTCTGAAATGCTAAGCAGGATGTTTTCCACTCTCTGAGGGAATGTCATATGATCTGTACTGAGGGAGAACATACATGGGACATAGGATGGTGGGTCCCAGCTTTGGGCAGGGCAAATCCCAAAATACAGAGTATGGGATGCACCTCAAGAAGAAAACAGTAGGGATAGAAAAGTGCAAAGCACCTATCCCTTCACAGGGTGTCAGAGGGTCTGTAAAGAGGGCATCACATGTACTTCCCCAATGTATTTCATCATCTCTTTGTTGTACAGTAAGGAACTGCAGGAAAGTTGAAAAACTGCAGTGCTCTTTCAGAAATTATTCCAAGTATTCATAAATCTGATCAGGAAAGGCTCTTCTCTAAAACAACGTGTCCTAAATGAGCATATCAGTTCTTCCATCTCTTCCTTTCTGAGAGGTACAGGACATGTTTTCAATTCATACATCCCCAAGGAATCTATCAGAATTTTGCTGTCTGGTGTGGGAACAGCTATTTCATGCCCCCTCTTGCTCACCTCAGTCAGCACATCCTTCATACTGAGCCAGTGGCTGCCCTCCAGGGGGATCACCACCAGTTTGCTGGCAGCAGCAGAACTCAGGCAGCACAATAAAGGGATCACCACTGCCACCAGAATTGGTTGCAAGCTCAGACAGGAACAGACAGAAACCTTTTGATGAGAGAGGCCATGTTGGTTCACAAGCTTTTGTAGCCATGCTCTTGACTTGCCCCACATTTCAGGAGTTCACAAGTTTGCACACAATGGGAGTCCCAGCAGGTGATTAATCATTCTGAAAGTTTGAGATGAGGTTGTAGCAAGGCAGAGATAGATGTCTTCTCCCAGGGAACCAGTGACAGAATAAGAGGAACTGGTCTCAAGTTGTGTCAGGGTATAAGGAAGGCCCTGGAAGAAGCTGCCCAGGGCAGTGGTGAAGCCACCATCCCTGGAGGGATTTAAAAGCCATATAGGTGTGGTGCTGGGGACACCACTGCTGGTGGCCTTGGCACTGCAGGGTTAAGGGTTGGACTTGGTGATCTGAAAGGTCTTTCCCAACCTCAGCTTTTCTATGGTACTTCACAAGTGGGTTTATGAAGTGTGTGGATCTACTGGCCAAAGTACCCTGGGACAAAGCCCTAGGGGGAAGGGGGGCCCAGGACATCTGGTTAGTATTCAAGGATCACCTTCTCCACGTCCAGGAGTGAAGTATACTGACAAAGGGGAGGGCAGGAACAGAGCATAACAAGGGTGTGTTTCTTATCACACACTACACTCTCCTTACCCCAGCTCAGTGCCTCAGCCTTTTTCTTCTTATGGTAGGACCACAGTCCCATGACTCTTCTTACCATCTGCAACCCAGCAACCTTTGCTGACATTTACTGGTAGCATGGGAATCCATGACAGAAAGGCATCCACAGAGTGGATGGGCAGAAGCATTGTCTGGAATTACCCCACATGGTGGTACTCAGTGTATAAAGAATGCACCAAAATCACCTTTTTCCATCTAATGTTGGAGTTCTCTATGTCACTGAGAGCTGTCAGAGTTCTAACACAGTATAGTGATTTGGTATTTTTTGTAGGTACTTCTAATAAAGCTCAAGCAAGCTGTACAGTGAAACATAAATATGAGAAATGAATGGTAAAGTACCTGGGGTTTGTATTGTTGCTGATGGCTTTTTTTATTTTAAAAACTAACCCAAACCAGTTAAACCAACTGAGAATTTTTTTTTCATTGATGCAAGTATGCAGTTTGTTGAAGCAGCCAAGAAAAAATCTTTCCCCATCTGTACCTACAACTTCCATCCAACCTCTGAACCTATTGTGTATATAAAGCTAAGCTGCAAAACAGGAGTTCACTGTTGTACCCCAGGTAACCTAAACCAGTAACATGTTTCTAACTGATGAACTCGTGGGTTCATGGCCCCTGTCAGTTGAGTTCAGGACTGAACCAGTTCATGAACTTGGTGGGACCAGATTCTTCTTGGCTGTAAATTAGTGGGGTCTAAAGTGGTGGTGATAACCTCCCATCATCAAGGTTTGTAAGTAGGTGGCTGGGCAGGTGTCTTTGGGATAGAGTTTGCTCCTCCTGGGCATTCAGGGATCTCCATAACTAGTGCAGCTTTCTTTCATGTGCAGTTTCTGCAGGCTCATTCTCAAGCCTGGTGGGAAAGTTTTGACCTCGCTGAGAACCTGCCTTCCAAAAAGAGCAGCTCCATCACTCACACTGTCCACATATAATGACATGGGATTAACAGTACAGTAATTTTCCAGCAGCTCAGAAGAAGGTGGTGCTCAGAAAGAGACCTGTTGCTCACAGCCTCCAAAAAAGCTGTCAAATGAACATGAGAAGATGAGTGACAGATGGAGACTGTCAGCTGGGGAAAGGCAACCATGCATTTCCCATGTAGGACACTTACAGACAGCTGCTTGAGTCTTTTGCTTCTGATCAGCAATCTCTCCCACCCCTGGTTCCTTGTCCTTTTGAATCCCTTTTGTGAGCAGCTGCTGCTCCTTTTCCTCCATTCCAACATGTTACCAGTTAGAGTGGACAAAGTGTTAGCAGGGACTGTCCTGGGAAGAGGATTGGTTCTGCTGCTTCCAGCTGCAGGACTGGACATACTGATTTGTATCTAAGGGATCCTGTTAGGGTTGTTTTCTACACTTCAGTGTTTCAGGGGCACTCACCATTTGCCATACTTGCATATCCCTTTCCTGCTTTCAATCTTCTACAGAATGTGCTGAACTTGATTCAGAGACGTGTTGGAAGGGGATTTTACAGGAGGCATCCACACCCAGAAAAGCTTAAAACCTACTTAAATGTCCTACTAACAAAGTAAGCCAGCACGTTCCTTCCTTCATGAAACACAAAATACCAGGGATGTCATCTTGCAATTCTACCTGTGATTAATAGCATTGACTTGGAAAGTACCAAGTGAGACAAGAAGCCTGCATTTGCTTTTAAAAGACAACCTTTGCAATGCATCTGGCAGAATGATTGGAAAGCTGCACTGCCATGCATGCTGCTCTAAGGAGTCGAGCCTGCTTAGACCCTGAGCCATAAACATGTTGAGGGGTTCAGGTGCAGGGGTTCTTACCCCTCACTCTATGATTGTTTCAGCTGGAAAAGATACTAGAATGTAGTCAAAGTGCTGATCTCTTAGATGGACTGGTTGGGACATGTGGATTTCTTCTAACTTGATCAAGCAGTGAGTGAGTGGCACTCAGGGACAAGCACAGCAGAGGGTTTCCTCAGCAGCTCCTTGTTATAGCAGCAGGACTAAAACCAGACCTACAGACAAAGCTGGCACTCTTGAATTTTTCTTCCCAGCTACTAGATGAGTTGCTTAGCCTTTTGTACTCTTTTTCCTGCAATATGAAGATGCTGTTCAAATGTATGAGTAATGACAATTTAATTACCTAGGTTTTCTGAAGAGGGATCAGGCTTGTAGATGGGAAATCTTTGTGTAAATGAACCCACTGTGGGGTTGCTTGTTTGTTTTTGATGATAAACTGTGCCAAGCAAATGGATTACAGTTAATGCAAGTTGGGAGCTGAACATGACCCTGCCTTATTCCTCTGTATTAGGTTGTAGCTTCAATATACTTGTCGAGAAAGAAATTGCATTTATCTTGTTGAGTCATGCAGCCTTTTGATAATCTTCTAGTTAATGATCCACAGATTTGGCCTGTGAGCTGGTGAATTTTTTTTTTTCTCTTCATTGTTTGTAAAGTCAAATGCAGTGTCCCTTTCTGTGATTACATGTGACCTGAGTTGTGTGCTGAGGGGCCAGTCAGTTTTCCATTGAAAACTGAAGATCTCCAGTGACTCAGAAAGTCTGCTGCAAACAATTGCAACACCACAGTGACAAATGAAAGCAGGAATCTCCAGTGTCCACTGACACCCAGCAAAGACTGTGTTTTTCCTTGTATGTGTTTTTGTTTGTGTTTTTCCTTGTCTGTGTTTTTCCTTGTATGGGGAAAATAGTGAGTCAGAGTTTTTCTTTCTCAGTGTTAAAATACTTGAATTTTGATTTAGGGTTTGTTTTTTTGATGTTGTGGGTTGTTTGTTTGTTTTGCTGTTGTTTTGCTGTGGTTTGGTTGGGAGGGTTTTTTTGTTTGATTTGGTTTGGTTTGGTTTGAGGGAGATTTTTATGTCTGTGTTTGTTTGGTTGTTTGTTTCTTTTTTATATAGCCATAGATATTTTGTACAGTGAAGAAATATAAGTCTTTTGTTTTCATTGATGCAAACAAGCAATTCATTGAGGACAAGTAGCTCAGGAAAAAAGCTTTTCACATGTCCACCTACAACTTCCATCTAACCTCTGAACCTATTGTGTATATAAAGCTAAGTTGCAAAACAGGAGTTCACTGTTGTACCCCAGATAACCTAAACCAGTAACATGTTTCTAACTGATGAACTCGTGGGTTCATGGCCCCTGTGAGTTGAGTTCAGGACTGAACCAGTTCATGAACTTGGTGGGACCAGATTCTTCTTGGCTGTAAATTAGTGGGGTCTAAAGTGGTGATGATAACCTCCCATCATCAAGGTTTGTAAGTAGGTGGCTGGGCAGGTGTCTTTGGGATAGAGTTTGCTCCTCCTGGGCATTCAGGGATCTCCATAACTAGTGCAGCTTTCTTTCATGTGCAGTTTCTGCAGGCTCATTCTCAAGCCTGATGGGAAAGCTTTGACCTCACTGAGAACCTGCAGAGAAATCCCAGACTACAAAATGCCATTTGTGAGCCTAAACATGAAAGAATGCCTTGGATATAACATTATTCTAATATTCTAATTTATTGTATTTTTCTTTATTTGCCTTATTCTTAATCAAGTTCCATGGACTCTGTATAAGCCTGACAGATAGTATTGAAAGGTGCTATGCTGGACCTTGTTCTCACCAACAGGGTAGGACTGGTGACCTACAGGAGGCTCAGGGACAGCCTTGCCTGCAGTGATTATGAAACACTTGAGTTTAAGATCCTCAGGGCATCGAGGAAGATGTGTTCCAAGTGTACAACCTTGGACTTCAGGCATGCAGGCTTTGATTGCTTCAGGGATCTGCTGGACAAAATATTGTGGGATAAAGCCCTAGGGGGAAGAGGGGCCCAGAACATCTGGTTAGTATTCAAGGATCATCTTCTCCATGCCCAGGAGCAAAGTATACTGACAAAGGGGAGGGCAGGAAAGAATGCTAGGAGACTTGCCTGGGTGAACAAGGAGCTCCCAGACACACTATCACACAAGAAGAAAGTCTACAAGGAATGGAAGAAAGAACAGCTAGAATGGGGGGCATATAAGGAAGCTGTCCAAGCAGCAAGAGACCTGGTTAGAAAAGCCAAAGCTCAGTTAGAACTAAATCTAGCCGGGGAAACCAAGGGGAAGAGCAAAAATTTCTGTGGCAAAAGGAAGACGAGGGAAGGTGTGGCCCCCCTCAGAAAGGAAACAGGAGAAGTAGTGACAAGTGATATGGGGAAGGCTGAGGTTCCAATTACTTCTTTACCTCAGTCTTCACTGGCAAGGGCTCCAGCCACACTCCTGAAGTCACAGAAGACAATGGCAAGGGTTGGAAGGAAGAACTGCCCATTGTAAGTGAAGATCAGGCTCCTGACCATCTGAAGAACAGTCCCACAGGCCCGTGGGACCTCATGGGATACACCCACAGGTACTGAGGGAACTGGCAGATGTGGTTGCTAAACCCCTGTCTATTATATTCCAAAAGTCATGGCAGCCCAGTGAAATCCCCACTGACTGGAAAAGAGGAAACATAACCCCATTTTAAAAAAGGGAAAGAAGGATGATCTATAGAAGGATCTAAAGAAGGATGAAACTATAGGCCAGTCAGTCTCACCTCTGTGCCTGGCAATATCACGGGGCAGATCCTCCTGGAGGCACTGATGAAGCAGAAGGATAATGAAGAGGTGATTGGGTATAATCAACACAGCTTCACCAAGGGCAAATTGTTCCTGACAAACCCTGTGGTCTTCTATGAAAAGGTCACAGCATCAATAGACAAGGGAAGAGCAACCAGCATCATTTACCTGGACCTGAGCAAAGCCTTTGACACAGTCCCACACAACATTCTGCTCTCCAAGCTGATAAAACATGGGCTTGATGGATGGACCGCTCAGTGGATTAAGAACTGGCTTGATGGCCACACCCAAGCAGTGGCTGTCAGTGGGTCAGTGTCCAAATGGAGACCAGTGACAAGTGGAGTCCCTCAGGGATGAGTCTTGGGACCTGTCCTGTTCGACATCTTTTTCAGTGACATGGATGGTGGCACTGAGTGCCCCTTCAGCAAGTTTGCTGGTGACACCAAGCTGTGTGGTGTGGCTGACACGCTGGGGGGAAGGGATGCCATCCAGAGGGACCTTGACAGGCTGGAGAGGTGGGCCCATGCCAACCTCNCAAAGCCCTAGAGGGAAGGGGGGCCCAAGACATCTGGTTAGTATTCAAGGATCACCTTCTCCACGTCCAGGAGTAAAGTATACTGACAAAGGGGAGGGCAGGAAAGAATGCTAGGAGACCTGCCTGGATGAACAAGGAGCTCCCAGACACACTATCACACAAGAAGAAACTCTACAAGGAATGGAAGGAAGGACAGCTGGAATGGGGGGCATATAAGGAAGCAAGGTCCTGCATCTGGGTTGGGGCAATCCCAAGCACTGGTACAGGCTGAGCAGTGAGTGGCTTGAGAGCAGCCCTGAGGAAAAGGACTTGGGGGTGCTGGGGGATGAGAAGCTCAACATGAGCCATCAGTGCACACTCGCAGCCCAGAAAGCCAACGGGATTCTTGGCTGCATCAAGAGAAGTGTGGCCAGCAGGCCCAGGGAGGGGATTCTCCCCCTCTGCTCTGCTCTTGTGAGATCCCACCTGGAGTGCTGCATCCAGTTCTGGAGCCCCTTTTACAGGAGGGACATGGATGTGCTGGAGTGTGTCCAGAGAAGGGCCACAAGGATGATCAGAGGGCTGGAGCACCTCTCCTGTGAAGACAGACTGAGAGAGTTGGGGTTATTCAGTTTGGACAGGAGAAGGCTCCAAGGAGACCTTATTGAGGCCTTCCAGTGTCTGAAGGGGCTACAAGAAAGCTGGGGAGGGACTTTTTAGGCTGCCAGGTAGTGATAGGACATGGGGGAATGGATTGAAACTAGAGGAGGGGAGATTTAGATTGGAAGTTAGGAAGAAGTTCTTCACCATGAGGGTGGTGAGACACTGGCACAGGTTGCCCAGAGAGGTGGTGGAAGCCCCATCCCTGGAAATTTTTAAGGCCAGGCTGGATGGGGCTCTGAGCAACCTGATCAAGTGGGAGGTGTCCCTGCCCATGGCAGGGGGGTTGGAACTGGGTGACCTTAAGCATCCCTTCCAATCCTGAAAATTCTATGATTCCATGATTCTATGAAAAGGAACCTGAGAGAAGAAAGGAAAGAGCTCTCCAGCTCAAAGATGCTGTACTGCAAGAGTGCAGAGATACTGGAGCACAACTCAGAAGTGAGGAAGTAATTTCATAGGAAAGAGATTTGTGTCCTGCTTTGCACCTGGAAATAAATGTTTGCTGCTATTAAGTTGGTTTAGAGACTAAATTTAGTTCTATGGTAACAATCAGACTTGATTAAGACATCTAGATTAGCTTTAGAAAACCTGCAGAACAATTCTGGTAAAAGCAGATGTAAAAGAAGAGGCAGGAAGAGTTTTGCAACCAAATGTCTTTCACCAAATATACCAGTTTAGATGAATTCTTCCCATTTAAGCATGACATTCATGTTTCACCATAATGTAAAAATGGGTCATTTTGGAAACCCTGTATCATGGAAACCCAAACTCTGAGCCTAGAGATAAAAGCAAAAGTCATCTCTGAGAACATAGTGGAACATGAGTCAGGTGGAAGAAATATAGGTCAGACTTGATGAAAATGAAATATTTTGTTGTGTGTCAAAAAATCCTAAATAATTGAAATAAATTGCCTGCTTCCATCAAGGCTATTTGATTTCAGCCTATGAAAAACAACTGCCAAAACCTGACCGTATGAAACGCTTACCAGAAAAAAACAAACCACAACTCAATAGCACTGAACTTCCAGAAATGCAACAGTCACATTTCACTGGCAAAATGTCTAATTTAGAGAAAAAAGAACATACCTTAGTCAAGGGTTTCTTCTGAGCACAGTTTATGCCTCCAACAAAGACCATATTAGGCATCACTGGTCTGACGTACTCAAAGACAAAGTCAAATCTCAGAAGCCAAATGGATGCAGAGTTCAGGAGGTCCATCAGGGACATATCTCTCTGAAGAACTTCAGAAGAAAACTTGATGGCATCTCCATAGAAACCATTACAGTACCCCAGCTCCAGGAGGGCAACCAGTGCATTTTCCACTCTCTGGAAAAAAGTCATTTGGTCCGAGTTGAAGGTAAATAGCCTTGGGATGTAGGGCAGAGGGCTTGGGCACTGTGGTGCTTCATAATGTAAGCTGCAAGGAAATCCCCTCATGAAGAACACAATAGGAAGAGACAAATAATGAGCAAGTATTGGTCCACACATGAAGACAGGGTCTGTTAGGATAGCATCAAAGCCACTTTGATTCAAGTACTGCAGTGTCTCCCTGCTGTTGAACAGGTCCTTGCACTGAACAAAGAAGGTACTGAAAACATTCACTGACACATTGTACAGTTCTAGAACGTTGAGAGGGAAAGGCCGACCCTTCAGGTGAGCTGCAGCATACTCTTCAAAGGCTTTATCCAGCTCTTCCAGTGTTTGAGTCACTGGGTATGTTTTCACTGAGTATGCCTGGGTTGTTTCCATATTCCAGCTTACTTCTGGCATCACCACCACCACTTCGTGTCCTCTCTTGCTGAGCTTCTCAACCACTTTCTGCAGGCTAAGCCAGTGGCTTCCAACCATGGGCACGACCAGGAGTTTCCCTCCATCTATGAGGCCAGGCAGGAGAAGTATAAAAATCCAGGCACAGCAAAGCTGTGAAGTCATGTTCCTGTGGTCACAGTACTGACTTAAGAGACTCTTCTCTTTCAGGCTGTAGCTTCAATATACTTGTGAAGGAGTTGCATTTATCTTGCTGAGTTGTACAGCCTTTTTATAATCTTCTAGTTAATGATTCACAGGCTGAGGGTGGTATTTTTTTCCTCACTAGCTGTAAAAACAAAGGGAGTGGACCATTTTGTGCTGAGTCATTGGAGTTCCTCAGTGTTCAATGAAGAACCATCTCCTCAACATGCCAGCCACATTACCTGGGACTTTTCTCTTGGTCCTTGCTGTGTTTCATCTTATCTCTTGGTCAGGGCAGGCAAGTCTGGTGCAAACAACTCCAACACCACAGTAACAAATGAAAGCCACCCCCATGCTTTCATTGTGCTTGGGGACATGGATGTTCAGCTAATTTCTCTGAGAACATGAAGCACTCAGGATAAGAGAAGAGGGCAGATGAACCAACTTTTCTGAGCTAGCAGGAATCTACAGCCTCCAGTGAAACCCAGAAGAGACATGGAGAGAGCTTGACTTTGCAGCTGAGGCACAGATTGGTGAAAGTGGAGCTCAGGTTCCTGTTTCAGAGCAGTAACGTAGCTGCTTCACAGCCTAGAAGATTTGCCTTCAGGCAGCTGAAATCCACTGGAAAAATGGCAGGGAAGAGTTTTCTTCTAGAATAACTTTTGAGAAAATTATTTAGTTTCTCAGCAAGGAGAGAAGCTCTGAGGTAAGAGTGAAAAGAAAAACCCACTGAGAATATTTTATGTTGTTATGCACTCTAAAGGAAAAAATGTGAATAACAACTGTAACGTGTTATTTCCAGATTTATATAAACCTCATATAAAAATTATGGAAAGTAGCCAGTTTAATAAACAGCATTTAAAAAAAAAAACAAAACCACAAGTTTTAATTATTTTGTAATGACAGTCCTTCCCTTGCTGAAAATGTGTGAGCTGAGAGCTGGTAGGGAAACATCCTGCTTCTTTTTCCACAGTATGATTAATTTGCCATCCAAACCTCACAGCACTCTTAATGTGAAAGGAGCAAGGTCAAAGGCAAGTACAGGGCGAGTGAAGTTAACCAGTACCTTAGGGGTGTTTCTGGGGGGAGTTTGCCAGCGACTCCCTCAGTTGGCTCACTTATCTGGCAAGAGTTTCTTGAC
The DNA here is from genome assembly GCA_038090715.1 of Florisuga fusca. Lineage (NCBI taxonomy): Eukaryota > Metazoa > Chordata > Aves > Apodiformes > Trochilidae > Florisuga > Florisuga fusca. The sequence continues at coordinate 1,530,719 of JAAWXA010000048.1, forward strand.
AACTTACACTTTGCTGGGTTCAAGGTAGTGTGAGTTGATAGTTCCTTACAGGTCACCTGTGGTCAGTCACCGGTATGAGAAGACAGTGGCAACTGCATATTTGGGTAAGAAGCTGCCCAGCTGGGCAATGTGGGGGGTGGTATGGAGAATCCCAAAGGAGAGGGGCTGTGCTGGACTGTTGTAGTGGGAAGGAGGACTGTTGGGTCAGCAGGGCTGCTGCCTGTGGCTCTGTAGCTCTGCTGGCACAGTGACCATGATCAGAGAAGAAACACAGGCAGCAAGTGAGGTGTCATCTGGGCCACTTGAGGGTTGGTGGCAGCTCTCAGAAGGCAGCTGCAAACACTTGTTTTTTTTTGCACGGGGAGCTAGTCTTGTCTGATGACTGTCCAGGTTCATCCGTATCTGCAATGTGGGCTGCACCTGATGGGACTCGGGGAAGGAACTGGATCAGAAGGGGCATGAGGAGAAGTAGCCCCTGATCCTGTGAGTGTAGCCCTGGTGCTACAAGTCTGGTCTTCCAACACTGAATTCCACCCCTGGCTATGTTTTCCAGAAGGTTTCAGGAGGCCTTGTCACTTGGGTGATGTCCCCAGGAATCCGGGCCGGGCAGACCCAGCCCGCAGGTTGTTGAGGCCGAGAGGTAACCATGGCAACCTGCAGGCTGCCTCCCGCCCTGCAGCCGGCAGAGAACTACAGCCCCCAGAAGGCTTTGCGGGGGGACGAGGGGGTAGGGGAATGGGGCCGCCCTGAAGAGAGGCTCTGCCCGCCGGTGTTCGGTTCGCATCGGTGGCTGTGCTCGGCGGCTCCTTCCCATTCCCTTTCTTCCACAGAGCCAGGGGGCTCTGCCGTCCTCCCGCCGGGGCTCTGCCAGGTGCCTGAAGCCCCCGGGACGGCCTTTAGGTCCCAGCGCCCTTTGCGCGCCGCCACAACAAAGATGGCGGCGGCGGCCGGGCCGTGGCAGTAGGAACCGGGACCGGGCCGCCTTCGGGCGCTGGTTCCGAGCGGTGAGTGGGGAGCAGGGCACCGGACCTCGTCCTCGCTTGGGGACCGGTGAGACCGCCGCTGAAGGCTGGGCCTAACCCAGTGGGGGCCTCGGGGGTGGAGCACAGCGAAGGGGAAGGGAGGGGAGGGGGAGCTCGGCCTGAAGAAGGGAAGGCAGGGAGGAGAGCGTGGTGCCTGCGGGAGGGCGTGTGTGCTGCCGGGGTCTTGTTGGGCTTGAGCTGGGGTGGGATGAGAGGGTCCAGAGCCGAGTTACAATGTTAGGGGTTCCCATCAGAGCTAAGGAATAGAGAGCCGAGGCTTGGAGGGGTTGTGGGATCTCATTTCACGTGGTTATTTGGCAGGACTCTGTGCTGTGCTCTAACTTGATAGGATCTGGGCTGGTTCAGTTTGGAAGGGACCTTGAAGATCATCTAACTTCAGCCTCCCCACCATGGGATCTCCCACAGCACCAGGTTGCTCCGTGCCCCGTTCAGCCAGGCCTTCAGCACTTCCAGGCATCCATATCCCATATCCTCTCTGGGCAGCCTGGGCCAGTGTTTTACCACCTTCACATCACAGTAGTTTGTCTTGCTTTGTGGGGCCATTGGAGTAGAGACATCATCCAGAGATTCTTTCTAATCTGTATTTTTGTGGGATTTTTTTTTTTTCTTAGAGGAAGGAAGCTGCTAGCAACAGCACTTAGAGGATCCTGAAGTAAGGAGCAAGGGAGGATTTGGCAGTGTCCTGCTGAAGTGTGTCTCTGTCAGTAAAATGGTCACTGCCCTCCTAGAAAGGCACCTTTTTATGGTGAACAGCTGCATTAGGGGCACGCTGTTGTGTATACAGATGAGGAAATTTGGAAGGGTTATAATCTTTGCCTAGTAAAATGCTAGAGTGCAGAAGGCCTAACTGGAAAAAGTAATGAAGACTGTGAGTTTGGAAAAAATGTTAAAGGCATGAAGCATGGGAACTGGGACCATTGTAATGGTTTTTTTGAGGTTTTTTAGGTGATCAGTGTATAAGAGCTGCTTTCAAAGGAGAAAAACCTCATGTGAAGAGATCAAAATGATTTTTTTTCTGTCTGTGTTCATTAAGAAAGTTCACCAGACATATAAATTTATTTTGTGGGTGTTTGTAAGAGGATATGTATTGTATGAGGTTCTGAAGGAGTATTATAGAGCAAACAGAATGCACACTGCCATGCTGCTTCATGGCCATGGGCCTTCTGCCTAAAAACTTCTCATCTATGGAAAGGTCAAAAATCATCTTATTGAAATGCTGGTTTATGCACAGTTTTAGGAGATGCCTGAAGAGCTACTGGTTGGCTGCATGGGGGGCTGTTGACTACATTTGGATTTTCACAAGACCTTCAGTAAGGTGTGCTGCTGAAGTCTATTAAAGGAGTTAAGCTGACAGAAGAAAGTTGTTGCTTGATTAAATAATTCAAGGGAGGGATAGGGAGTGAAGGGGAGTTTATTTCCTGCTGGAGCCTGTGTTCTGCATGCCATAAACAGGAGAAAGAAAATGGTGAATGCTGAGGCAGTTACTTTTTCTTGTCAAATCAACTGATACAAGTCCTGTTAGTGGAGTCTGAGTCCTCACACTCATGGGTGGCTGAGTGATACCATAGCAGCTAATGCTGACTGTAGGTGAGTGCAAAGAGATGCAGCAGGAGGCAGAGACAATCACAACTACATGGTTATATATATATATATATGCATATTTTTGTAAAATGTGTATGTAGTGCTGGGGTTTGAAGTGAACAGATAGGAATGAGGCCTTGGGTTAATAATAAATGCTGCTTAAAGCAGTTTAATGCTCAGTAGTTGTACAAAAAGATCACTGGTCTTAGGAGGAGCAGCTTTGGAGCTGGGTTTGTTTATCCTGGAGAAAAGGAGGATGAGGGGAGACCTCACTCTCTGCAGCTACCTCAAAGAAGGCTGTAAAGTGGTGGAGATCCGTCTGTTCAATGAAGTTTCAAGAGATAGAACAGAGACAATGGCCTCAAGTTGTGCCAGGGGAGGTTTAGATTGGATATTAGGAAGAATTCCTTCAATTAAAGGGTTATCAGACACTGGAACAGGCTGCCCAGGGCAGTGGTGGAGTCACCATCCCTGAAGGGATTGAAAGGTTTAAAAGACACAGTGCTTAGGGATATGGCTTAGCTAAGGTCTTGTCAGAGTCAGGTTAATTGTTGGACTTGATGATCTTCAAGGTCTTTTCCAAGAAAGGTGATTCTGTGAGTAGTTTCAGTGTGATACAGTAAAGATCTGTAACCTCTCAAGTGGAATGAGGGCAGGCAGGGGAGTGATTATTCACTGCTTCAGTGTAACTCAATGGAAATTCACTGCTAATGCAAGAGCTACAGCATGCTACATTAAATTATAGGGTGGCAAGTACAAAACAAAAGGAAGCTAACTTTGGGAATGCTGGTATGTGCAGAGAGTTCACAAGGCTCACAAAAGGACTGAAAAAAAATCTCATTAGAAGAATTGGTTGTCCTTGAGTTTCTGGCTAAGGTATCTGGAAGCAAAGATAACATTTCTCTAAAATGCCACTGTCTTTTACCATTTCTATTATTTTCCCATCTGAACTGGCCAATATAGAGAGGAGTTACTTGTGCACAGGAATTTCTTTGGTGGAACAGGGATTTTGAGAGGCCTTATATACCTTTTCTGGAAGAACCTGGATAATGAGAGCACTAGTTTATTTCAGGTGTTTAGAAGGACCTGTTTATTTTGTGTGGGGTTTTGCTTATGCAAACTTCAGCTGTGATGTGTTTGATCCTAGTTAGGAGGCTGTGCAGACCTGAGCTAACAGAAATGCTTTTAGTTTTTTTCATCCTTTTTTCTTACATCAGTGCATGCTTTTCTATGGCTCCAGCATTCATTTTTAGAATAAACAGAATAGGGATGAAAACAGTTATAAACAAATTCTTCAGTCAAGGTTCATATCTGAGGATTAGGGGTGGGTGAATTCAATTGTGTTTTTTATATTGAATAGAGTATTTTGTATTTTTTTTAAGGACTATTTTGCCTTCACAATGTTTGGGGACTTATTTGAAGAGGATTTTTCCTTTATTTCAAACAATCATTATGGAAGAGGGAAGAAATCAAAGCCCAGAGACTCTGAGCCTCCAGCTCCCAGGGATTTCACCAACCTAAGTGGTATCAAAAATCAGGGTGGGACCTGCTACCTCAATTCCCTTCTGCAGACTCTGCTTTTCACACCTGAATTTAGAGGTAATGTGTTTCCCACCTTAGAGTAATGTTGGGGTTGATGCTTCACAGTGACTTGTATTTCTAGTTATTTATTCAAGAAACACCACAAAGAGGGTTTCCTTTTCAGAACAGGTTACTTTGCCTCAGTTACAGAACATTCAGAGCTCTTGGTCTGTAAAATTAGTATCATCACTTCTGCACAAAATGTAAGTATTGTAAACATGACCTTCTATTACAGGGAGAAAACGTACAGCTTGTGAAAATGAGATTACTGCTGTCCATGAAGTGTCACTCATTTTTAAATGCAAGCTCTACAATTGCTAAAAAAATAGGTATTTTGACATCTAAACACCTTTATCCTTATGTATGTTTTATTGTTACAGCTTGAACCAGGTGTAAGGATGAGTGTTGTTCAAAGGAATGCCATCATAATGCTTGGCTGTTAAAATACAATAAATCTTTAAAGAGGAGACTATTTTTTTTTTTAAACAGGCATTTTTCTTTTCAATCACAGAAGCACTGTTCTCACTAGGACCTGAAGAACTTGGCACTCTGGATGATAGCAGTAAACCAGATGCAAAGGTATTTAAAATTCCCTTGTCATTGGGCACTGCTCAAGGTTCATTCAGAGGAATATTGCTTCAATTTGCATGAAGCCTTTTCTGAGCAGGAATGAAAGCCTGACTTTGATACAGAGTGACAGTTGGGTTGGCTGACACTCAGTTTTGCATGTAGATACAGGTTTTCAGAACCACCATCTTTTGCTTAAAAAATAAGATATTGAGCCCGTTTCTGCTGAATTTGAAAGTGGGGATCCTTTTGTTCCTGAAAGCAGGAACCATTTTGAGTTTTCCTGGACAGACTGGATTGTTGGGCTGAGACCAACTGTATGAAATTCATTAAGGCCAAGTGTCAGGTCCTGCATTTTGGGCACAACAACCCCAGGCAATGCTACAGGCTTGGAGAAGAGTGGCTGGACAGCTGCCTGGCAGAAAAGGACCTTGGTGTATTGATTGACAGTCGGCTGAATATGAGCCAGCAGTGTGCCCAGGTGGCCAAGGTGGCCAGTGGCATCCTGGCCTGTATCAGAAATTGTGTGACCAGCAGGACCAGGGAAATGATCCTGCCCCTGTACTCAGCACTGGTGAGGCCACACCTCAAGTACTGTGTTCAGTTTTGGGCATCTCAATACAAAAAGGACATTGAGGTGTTGGAGCAAGTCCAAAGAAGGTGAAGGGTTTGGAAAACATCCCTTGTGAGCAGCTACTGAGGGTGTTGGGGCTCTTTAGTCTGGGGAAATGGAGGCCGAGGGGAGACCTTATCACTCTTCACAAATACCTGAAAGGAGGTTGTAGTGGGAGTGGGGTTGGTCTCTTCTCACTGGTGACAGATGGCAGGACAAGGGGAAATGGCTTCAAGTTGCATCAGGGGAGATTTAGGTTGGATATCAGGAGAAAACTTCTTTACAGAAAGAGTGGTTGAACACTGGAACAGGCTCCCCAGGGAGGTGGTTGAGTCTCCATCCCTGAATGTGTTTTAAAAAAATCACCTGGATCTGGTGCTCTGGGACATGGTGTAGTGGTGGGTCATAATCTCAATCTGTGTGCAATATAGGTGATTGCACTGAGGCTCTCTGGAGGTTTAACAGCCCCCAGTGCACGAGATGGTATAAGACTGGAATTAAATTTTTGGTTCAAAAGTATTCCTTGTAGTTGACTGTGAAATTTCATTAATTAGTTCTTGGGTGAAAGTGATAAAACTGTTTGCTTGGATTGTTTTTTCTTAGAATCATGGAATTGTTTTAGTTGGAAAAGACCTTTAAGATCACTGAGTACAACCCAGCACTGCCAAGGCTGCCACTAAGTCATGTACCTCAGCACCACACATAGATATTTTTTAATTCCTCCAGGGATGGTGACTTCACCACTGCCCTGGACAGCCTGTGCCAGGGCCTGACAACCCTTTTGGTGAAGAAATGGTTCCTAATTTTTCCTAATTTATTTTTTTTAAAGTAAAGTATAAATATAGGCAGCTGATGAAACTTAACATGAACTGTTCTCTTTCCCATCTTCTTCCACTCCCCCACCAAACCCTTCACTGATCAAGGAGCAGCACGTGTCAAATCTTTGTCATGTCTTGTGACTGGTTTCTTAGAGTTGGGTATTATGAAAACTTATCAGAGGCAGGCATCCTTTTTACTGTGGTGATGCCTTAGTTTTTAATCCATACAATTTTGCTTTATCCCCAAACTACATTCTGTGTCTGAGACAGGTGAGAAACTGTAGATTTTTGGACACCAACTCTGGTTGATGTTTTGTTGTGAATTGAGTAATCTGCATTATGAAAGCCATAGGCAGTGCTGGTTTATTACCAGTTTTGTACTAAATCATTTGTCTTTTAATTGAATTGATTGTTTGAAGACTCTAATCTGTTGGGTAATTATTTTTTTTTATTTCTAGGTTCGAATAATTCCATTACAACTTCAACGGTTATTTGCTCAGCTTCTGCTCCTGGACCAGCAAGCTGCATCTACAACAGACCTTACTGAGAGCTTTGGGTGGAACAGCCATGAGGTACAAAATCAGTTACACCATCACTGAAACCTTTTCCTGAAGGAGGGAGAATTTTTTTTAAAGTCTGACATTTAAGAAATATCTTAAAATACTTCAGGCTGTGGAGATGGCATTGATCTGGGTCAGCTATTGTGTACTGTTGTGTCTCAACATGAAGGACATGCCAGTTGTTTACAGCAAGCAACAGGAGAAAATTGTTCTGTTAGATACAGTTTCAGTAGTATTTTTGCTTTGGTTTTTTTTCAAGAGTGTTTTTCCAACAGTAATTAGAGGGTTTGTACTGAAATACTTAGATTCTTACCTAAATTGAACTTTGTAACTCATCTTAGAGTTTAGTCTAAATTTACTCAGATGCAGGTTTCTTAGGAGGGTCATAGCTTATGTACTTGTAGCAGCTCAGAGGGATAACTAAATTAATAGCAAAGGTAGCAATTTACTACTCAAAATAGTAAATATATTTGTAATCATGGAGGCAACTGTCTCTGTCCCAGTCAATACATGTTGTTTTTAAGCAATAAGCTAAGCAGATGGCACTATTTTATTTTTAAGTGTTTTTGTTTTTTTCTCATGCAGGAAATGAGGCAGCATGATGTGCAGGAATTGAATCGGATTCTGTTCAGTGCATTGGAAACTTCCCTTGTGGGCACTTCAGGTCATGACCTCATCAACAGATTGTATCATGGGATTGTTGTCAACCAGATCGTTTGTAAAGAATGCAAGAACATCAGTGAGAGACAGGTAAAGCTGGGAGATTTTCCAGCTGAGTGTTGGTGGTTTGTTTGGTATTTTTTTTTCAGTCTGTTGAAAACACTTTAAATGTTCTAGGTTTTAAATTCAAAAAACAGTGACATCTTTTTTGAGAGTCACTGATGGCTTTCTTGGTTCTAGGTAATGTGTATTGGTTAGGGCACTGCAGACTGGGGAAATTTGGAAAATAATACATGGCTTTTTTATTAAGTCTTGGCTGGCATTTTCTGAACCACCTACATCAGGCTGTGATTCAGAGATAAGACAAGTGTTACTGCATCTGAGTTGGCAAGCACTGTCTTTACTAGATGTGGTTAGAGAGCTAAACAGTGATGTAACAACAGTGGAACATATAATTACATTCTTTTAATGCTCTTTGAAATTTACCAAAAAACCAAAAAACATTACTAGTTTGGATTTTTTTTTAAAATTATTTTTGTCTGATGGGGTTTGCAGTCATTGTCCCTACCATCAACCATGAAAGCAAAAGGAGTGCTCACATCTGCTGCAGAGAATGGTATGAATATCTTTCTCATGTACTGTGAACTTACAGCATTTACTACCTTGTGTTTTTGGTGGTACTTCTGCACAGGAAGATTTCTTGGACCTAACAGTGGCTGTAAAGGGTGTTGCTGGCTTGGAGGAGGCCCTGTGGAATATGTATGTAGAAGAAGAGTACTTTGAAAATGAGAATTTGTATCGATGTGGAGCCTGTGATAAACTTGTTGAAGCTTCAAAGGTAACACATGGGAGATTCTGTGTTCAGTTTGTTGATGTTTAGAAACTTTGTTTATGTTGCTGTTTCTGCAGTCTAGCTCTGAAATACCCCCCATTCCTTTAGTTAGATGGTATATAGCAAGAGGATGCCAGAATCTGACCTGTTTTTTAAACCTCAGCAACTATGTAAAGAAAATCCCATGCAACTTATTTCTTGACTTGAATATTGTTGCAGTCTTTAATCCAGTGAATGGTTCTGAGGGTCTTGTATTGCATGTAGTTCTGAGAGTCCTGCCTGCACCTCTACTGCACCTGGCTGGGGGCATTTCAGAAGGAAGGCTAAAAGAGAGGCATAAAGAAAAAATAAATGTAGCCATGTAATGAAATAAAACATGGAAATTCTCTCATGAAGAAGAGAAGAATAATGAACAGCTATTGCTTGGGACAGGGAAATGGGATCTGTTGATCCAGATGTTGCAGTTTTCCTGTTGCTGAACAGGTTATTGCAGTGAAAAAAGGTAACACTGTAGTAGGTGTTTTCAGTGTGTTCTGTAAATCTAGAGCCTTTGGGGTGTGTAAGAATGTATTCATACAAGGAACCATCCTAGTGCTTGAAACCCTGTATATCCCTATGTCTTCCCCCTATATCCCTATGTTGTTCCCATCCTCCTGCTTACTTCTGGCATAACCACCACCACTGATGAACTTTTCAACCACTTGCTGCATGCTAAATGAGTGGCTCCCATCCAACCAAGAGTTTTCCTCCATCTGTGAGGCCAGGCAGGAGAAGGATAAAAATCCAGGTGCAGCAAAGCTGCAAAGTCATGTTCCTGTGGTCAGAGTATGGACTGAAAGAGTCTTCTCCTCCAGGCTGTAGCTTGAAGGTACTTTGGAAGGGAGCTCATGGGTTACTGTGATTTGTGCTGCCTTTTCATAATCTTCAAGCTAATGAGTTACTGCTTTGATTTGTTCTCAGCTGTGGGTGAGAACTGTAGATATTTGGGTTTTTTTGTTTGTTTTTTTAATTGCTTGTAAAACTGAACCAGTGACCCTTTCTGTTCTGAAGCTCCTCAGTGTTCAGTGGAGAACTGTTGCCACTAAGCCTGTGTTGCTTACTGAGAGTGCTACCCAGGAGCTCAGAGACATCCAGACTGGAGTACTTTTCTGCCTACTTCCCTTCCTTCACCCCTGGGCAATCTTCAGAAGTTTGACACTTGTTGACAGAGGTGTTCTCCAGAGGGGTTGTGCGTGTGACTCTCAGTGTGTGACTGTCACCACCAGTTCCTTTCTGTAAGTCAGGACAGCCTGCAGAATCCTTGCACTGACAGCTTGTCACTGTCAGTTGGTTTGTCAGAATCTGGACTGGTTTCCACAACCTAGCAATTTAATTTAAGATATTTTAAGTGTTTTGTCATCCATTCCCTTAGCCAGGGCCAAGGAAGGGGATCCCACTGAGAGCTTTATGAGAATTACTTTTTTCCAGAATGACACGAAGTGGTGTTTGGTTTTCTTTTGTGCTGATTTTCCATGTTGAAATTTTTTATTGAAAGTTGCTCCTTTTTTGTAAAGGGAAAAGTTGCTCCACTATTTTTTTGTAAAGAGGAGCCAGACATGGGCAACTGTTAGAGCACTCTGATGTATTCTGCCATCTTCACAACAACCAGGCTCCTTGACTCCCTGTGACTCTCTTCTACCACCCAAGGAGTGCAATAAAAAACCTTGAGCACCCTTAGTGTGGAAGGGAATGGGTGCAAAGGCAAACTGAGGGCAAGTGAAGTTAATCAGTGACTCAAGTTCAGAAATATTTGCCAGTGCCTCATGTGGCTTGGTTATAAGGGCTAAACTTTGCTGGGTTCAGTGAAGTTTGAGATAACAGTTGCTTAACTCTTACATGTGTCAGGAGTTCAAGAACACAGTGGCAAGTTCAAATCTGGGTAAGAAGCCACATAGGTGGGGGGTGTGGGGGGGGTGAATGGGCAACCCCAAGGGAGAGAGAGGGGCTGTGTTGGGTGGCTGCAGCAGGAAGGAGGGACATTGTGTCAGTGGGAGTGCTTCCAGTGGCTCTGGCCCTGCTGGCATGACTACAGCAGCCTACAGCAGGCATCTACACTGGCAGCAAGTGAGGTGCCAGCTGAGTCCCAGGGCTTGATGGGAGCTTTGGGAAGGGCTGTTTCAAAGAGAAATGTCCCACTCCTACCCACTCCATTCCTCTGTCCCTTCACTGCTTCATGGTGTCTTTGGATGTTAATCTTTCCCCTTTTGTCTTGGCCTCTAGAGATATTAGTAATGGAAAAAAATTTCGTGTTCCAGAACTTTACCAGATTTTAAAGGTACAACCTGTTTTTTCACCCTAAACTTCTAAGAACATGCAAAAACTTCAGTGCCACTAGGCTGCAACATGGTCTTCACAGCTGATGCAGGTGGAATATCTGATTCAGGGGGCTTGTTAAATCATACTTGTGTTCCTGGAGGCTCTCTATGGAGTTGGATGGAGACACTGGGAAGGCTCAGAAGCTTGTGCATTGAGTGTGCACATAAATTCTGATGTGATGGTTGGATTTGCTTCATACCAATGTTCCTAATGTGCTCGTGCACCTCTTGGTTAATATCCTGCCTTACTAAAATGGATTTGTATTCTTGCCTTGAGGGTCCCCTCCTGCATAAATGAGAGAGACTTCAACTCTTGCTTGGTTGTTCTCTGTCTGGCTGTAGGGTTTTCCAGGACTCACCTACCCCATGCCACTCAAGCACAGTGTCATGCCTGTTTACCATAGCCAACAGGACTTGGTCAAGGCCCTTTTGTTCAAGCAGCATGGCAGATGTTAAGCAAGATGCCTCTGTGATTTATTCTGATTACATGTTTCAGACCATTTCTGTTGCATTCAGAGGCACCCAAACAGTCACTCAACAGCACACTGCAAAATGCATGTGGGATTGGTCTCTTTCTGGGCAAGATAGAACTGTTATGTTGCACATAATTTCTGGCATCCACGTTTTAAAACACTTTGTCTAAGCCCCAGCCTATACCTGGGGTCACAAAACCCCAGAGAACAGGAAAACTCCTCTGAAGTAATGGGGCTAAACCTCAGGTGATGTACAAATGCTGTGTGTGGAGGAGGTGACCAGGAGAACTTGCAGTGGAATCTAGTGTGGAAGCTACATTTGGAGTCTGAGCTTCATTTGTAGCTTTATTTTTTTGGTTTTAAATTTTGGGTGTCTTCAGTGCCTGCACCAGATGCTGAGCACCCTACTAATCCTTGGGGCCAAGGGCAAAGGAGATGGGGAGATCCTGTGTTGTCTGACTTCACACATGAGCACAAACCCAGGGTTTGTGCAGTTGCTGCTTAGTATAAAGTTAAAAAAAAATCCTCACCCCAAGAACATGTGGGCTTATGGAATTACTGACTAGATTTTCATCAGTCTCCTGCAATTTCTGTAAAATGATTAACCATGGGACTGGTGATCACCATTCAGGGCTTATCTTTATTGTTTTAGGATGCCTGGCTCAAAGGGAAATTGAGAATTAGGGAAGACATTTTAAAAATAAAGACACTCACCATGTCCACTTGGTTGTAATGAAGCTCTGCTAGAAAACAGTTGACCATAGGTAGGTTGGAACAACCATTCTGTTAGAACTGTGTGCTTACAATATTTTAAAAATCATTTTGCAGTCTGCTAAGCTCCGCAAGCTGCCGCCCTTTCTCACCATTTCTCTCCTGAGATTTAACTTTGATTTTGAGAAGTGTGAACGATACAAGGAAACAAGCTGCTATACATTCCCCATCCAGATAAATCTGAGGCCTTTCTGTGAACAGGTTTGTACTGTTTGGGGTTTTTTTTTCTTGTTTTTTTTTGTTTTCTTGGGGTTTTTTGTTAAAGTTTCCATATACTCTTCAGAGAATTGGTATCTCAAGGACCTTTTTTATTTTGCATCTTTTGTTTTGCATTTTGTCAGGGCAAGGTATTTGAGAAGCTTTGTGGAGTTCTACACTGTCCCTAGTTGCAAATTCCAAGTAGCTGCCAAAAGGCCACTTCCTGACTGAGTGATGAATACCTCGTGGCTATACAAGGAGAAAGGATGTAATAATTACTTAAAACTTGATCTGACGTTTTCTTGAAAGGAAGATAATCACCTGGAACTTGCAATCTATTTTTTATTGTAATTATCTGATAATATAATGTAGAAATTTAGCTACATATGTTTTATGTGCTTGTAGTTTTCTTAAGAATCTCTCTTTGTATTCATATGTATGTATTTTGATTCCCAGGTGAGCTATACCATTCCTTGATGACAATTTTTGATCTTTCTATAAACAATATAGTAATAGAAGCACTCTTTTTGTAAAAGACATTTCTTAATTAAACACTGCAATGCAAGTTGGGAAATCTCTCAGTTGTTACCATTTGAGGAAGGCTTTTTTCAGTTGGCTTGTGTATTTTAAAATGTTGCTTGTTTTCTATCTAGCCTTAAAAAAAGAAAAACCCTGGTTGTGAACAAACAGGTTGATCTGTTCTATTATTTGCATCAATATCTCATTATTTTAAATTCTGAAATTCCAACATTGTTCAGATTCATGCTTAAAAAATTGTTTAATAAGCCAGTTCTTTTTTTCCATGGTTTGTCAGTCCATACTTGTGTTCCCCAGCACTGAAATGCCATTTCAATCTCTGCACATGCAAATGCACACAAGAAATATCTGAAGACATGCAGTTGTGTCCTTGTGTGGAAGACTTACTGATTATATTGTTGTTATTTTTATTGTTTTTCTTTTTAAAGACTGAAATGGATGATTCAGAGTACATGTATGAGCTCTTCTCTGTTATTATACATAAAGGTGGCTGCTATGGAGGACACTATCATGTTTATATCAGAGATGTGGATGAATTGGGAAACTGGCAGTTACAAGTAAGTCCTAAAGGTTTTTTTCTTCCTTGCTTGATATATCTCTTTTTTAATAAAGGCTTTAAGAGTTAATGGATGAAATGCACATCAAAACTAATTAATATTTTAATGAGGCATTTTCTCTCTTCCTCCATTGAGAAGGTTAGTTTTCCACAGTTTGTGATTTCTACCAAGATTTTGTAGTGAATTTTTGCTTTCTAGTCTGCTGAACTATCTCACATTACTGGACTTCTTTCCCTGGTGAATTAACATCTTTTTTGAAGACCAGCACAGTCATTTTAGTGGCTGACTCTAGGCTGTCTGGTTGTTAATAGTGCAAATGCCTTTTTTTGTTAAAATAAATTGTAATGGGTATTCTTTATGAAAATATGCAGTCCCTAGCGGGTGTCAGAGGCAGCTTATCAGGACTTCCTTCACATTTCTAAATTGTGGATGCCAATGTTAGTGCAGAATGTAGTTGAGTACCACTAATTGTGTGTGAAACAGCAGCATTTGTGAGACTCCTGTTTTTCTCATACAGGAAGAAGAGGATAAGCTAATTGAAGATAAGGCTTCAAGAGATTCCAAAAATGCCAAAGAAACAGAAAATCCGTTGGCAGTGTTGAAAGGGATTTTATCAGAGGTATGGTATGTAAGGAGTTTATTGCTTTGATTTTGACATAAGGGAATCTAGAAGAAAGATTAGTGAATGCAAGAGTGGGCAGGTTTAAGTGTACAGAACTCTGCTGAGCTTCTTGTGAAACAAATAAAACTTGTAAATTAGCCTGGCTTTAAAACTAATAGTGACTCTTCATACAGAAAATGGCCCTTTTGGAGTATTTCTTAAGTTGCATTTCTCCTAAGCTGTGGAAAAAGGTTCCATTGACTACAACAAACAGAAATGATTTTAGTGCTTTGGAAGTGGCTTCTTTGTGTTGACCCCTTGACTTTTATAGTCTTTGTTATCCTGGGTTTTCATTTCTCTGTAGGAAGAATCTGAACAAATTCCTGTGGATCAGTTACGTCAGAAATTGCTGGAGAAGAGAGGGGTGTCCTGGAATAAGAAATACCGAAAACAACACGGAGCACTACGGAAGGTAGGAATGGGCATCTTAATTTGTTTTTTACTGCCACCATAACTTTACATTTCTATTCCTGTTGACACTAGGACAGTAACTGAAAATACCTAGCAAGGTACAGCATGTGTAAGAGTTTGTAAGAGTAGACTGGGGAACATGGATTCCCAGATTCTCAAGGGAAAAACTGCCTGGAAGGTTGTGTCTTTTTCCTGTCTATATGACTGGCATATGGAAGAATTGATCTGACCTACTCAACCTTACTTCAGTTGTGTCCATAGAAGAAGCTGCAAGGACACTACCACCACCTGAATATAAAAGCACTGATGAAAATTGAAGAAATCCAGTACCTCCTCACTGTCATAACAGAAATGATGTTTTGAAAGTGTATGCCACTTACAGTAAAATCTTGTTTGTCGAGTTGGTTACTGTTTTCTAATGCTTTAAGGAAATTACTTTAACATAGGTGTTGCAGACAATGTGGAAAAATCGTGTCTTAGTGTTTTTTGAATGGAGCTAACAGTGCAGTTTTCACATTCATTCAGATTTTAGGGGTTTGGTTTTGTTTGCTTTGGGTTTTTTTATTTTTTGAGGGGATTGAGTGTGTTTTGCTATTTTGTATGGGGATTGGAGCATGGTTGGTGTTCACACCTACCCTCACCTGCCATCCTTCAAGAGAAACCATTTTTTGTGTAATGTGGACACTAAGTTTGGCAGTAGCTGTGTGCTTCTAAAACAAAAGCAGAGAACAGAGTGAATAAGCTGGGTGAAACATTGTGAGTAGGTTTTAAGCTATTTATCTGACACAATTGGATGAAGATGCAACTAAGCAGATCAGAGCTGATCTCAGCATCACTGTCTGGTAAGTAGAGAAGAAGGGAGCACTTCTGCAGAAACTTGCAGGTGGGCAGCACTAATGTCAGAGCACCAAGCTCCTTGGGCCAGGGCTCTCTGTGTCTGATAAAGCAGCAGCTTTTTGATTGTTTATAGAGCATTGCTCCCTCTGCTATCTTTCCAGGGACAGAGTATGCACTTTTGAGAAGTGTTTTAAAAGGACTTCAATTCTCAATCAATCCTTTAAAATGAGAAGTTAGTCTGATTTAATTCTTAGCCATGCACCTATTTGCATGGTAAACAATTCTTTGTCAATTTCTTGCATGACAGTTTAAAGTTATATAAGAAACAAAGCCAGCTACAGCATGTAATGAAATGGACTGCCCTGGGAAGTGGGGAAGTCTCTGTCCCTGGAGGTGTTTAAGGATAGGCTGGATGGATGTGGCACTTAGTGCCATGGTCCAGCTGATGTGATGGTGTTAGGTCTTTTCCAGCCTCAATAATTCTGTGATAATATCAGGCAGATAATTCATGTTGGAAAATTACATTTTTCTGTCTAAACTGAGGAAATACACAAACTCCAGCCCTTCAAACTTGGCTTTCTGATGCTTTTTTCATGTATGAGTTTGTGTAGGTGTAGTAGCTAATGCAGGCTGCTATATTTAAAACAGGGTATCATCTTCATCTTGTCCTTGCTTTCTTTTTAGTATTTGCAGAATCATCCTCAGATATTTCAGTTCAGTCCTGATGAAAATATGGTTGGACTGAAGGAAAAACACAAGCTCCCTTTTCAGTCTGATTCTCAAGGACAAGATCTCCAAAGCCCTCCTCAGAAGAATAATGTCCACTGGAATTCAGAAAAAAACTCTACAAGGCTAAGGGACAGTTCTGCTGGTTGCCATTGGTTTGATCTGAATGATTCAAAAGTCCAGCCAATCAAGGAGAAGGATATTGAAAAACAGTTTCAGGGTAAAGAGAGTGCCTACATGCTGTTTTATCGAAAATCTCAGTTAAAAAGACCACTTGAAGGTACACAAAGCTCATCTTGGTGTTCTGGGGGCTTCCTTTGTTTGGTGACAGTTTGTTCTCTGGAGGGCCAAGGCCATTGGGCCTTTCAGTCCTTTCCAAGAGTTGAAGATAAATTCTCTTCCTAGTGATAATGTGAGAAAAGCATTAAGATACATGGAGGTTGCCTCCAAGCGGGCATTGTCTGGTTAATTGGCTATAGAAGACACTAATTTTTCTCTAGTATGCTTCCCAAATATTAGCAGAACATCCACTAAAACAAATTAAACTTGTTGCTAACAGCACTTGTGTGTTGCTTTCCCTTAGGGAAAGATTGATGGGAAGAATTAAAACCATTTGTATATTCTTTGTATCATCTTGCCAGTTTAATTTTTTCTATTACAAAAGGATGCAACATTATTGCTCTGACTTTTCAATAATTACTGTACTGTCATGTCTCATCTTGATCACCTTTCTTGCTTGCTGAAAGAGCTTGGGGAGCAGCCAAGGCCAAACTAGCCTATATTATTTGTTGCAGCTCGAGGAAATCCAAGGTACCAAATTCCTGAACACCTTCTGAATGAAATGAATGCTGCTAATACTGAGCTGCAAAAAAAGAGGTATATTAATGTAACTGTACCAATCTCTTAAACAGCATTCTTAAACTGCAGGTCTCCAAAGTGATTTAAAATGAAAGAAATTCATTTAAGTCAAGTCAGATACTAAAGTGATCTTATGTGACAGGGGAATACATCTTGTATTCCTGGATTCTGCATTACTGGCCCCCTTCCTTCCCTGTTTGTGGTGTAACAAGGCTTTCTGCAGAAAGTTTCAAGGGAAACTTAATGACAGTTCAAAATTGTACCAGTTTTTTGTGAGAATCAGTGCATTTCTGGAAGGAGTATGGTATACGTTGACTCAATTATGTTTATAGAGGGAGTTCTCCACTGGGAGAAGGAAGGGTGAATGACTTGTTTGGCTGTGAAACAATAGATAAATAGTTTCCTTTGCCAGAAACACAGAGGAACATATATACCTAGTGGTATTCAGCTTGGTTGAAATTTTTGCTTCTGTTGAGGAACACACAGAACTGATGCTGTGCCTGAACCATGGTTAAGCTATCAAAGTACAAACACAGGAGATGCAAATCTTGTGTGATATCTCTGTACTGTGTACTTTAGTTTTTTAAATCAGAATATTTGCTTCTACATGTAGGTACTAGAACTGGATGCAGGTATAAAGGAGGCAGGCTTGGCTGGGTCTCCTCACTTGGCTTCCATGCATTTTTTTTTCTGCCTCTGCATTTCAGCAGAGTACTGACCTGGAGCACAGCCTGATAAAACCTACCATCCCCATGCCCTTAGAGAAGGGATTTGTCATTCTGTGTAGAAGGGTAGAAGCAAGGTGTAGAAGCACACAGAACATCCTCTCATACTCCTTATGTGGAAGATGTCTACAAACCACTGTTACCTGCACATCATCTGCATCTGTGTACAGAGCATCTCTGCATACCCCTTGAGAGAGGGGAGAATGTGACAGTGAATGTAGTCCTGAGGGTATCAGTTCCAGGACGGCTGCAGAGCAGCATCTGAGATATGCCAGCCCTTTGTCAGTGTTCAATTCACCACTTTCTTCTTGTCTTTTTCTTTCAAAGAGCGGAATGTGACTCAGCAAACAATGGCATTGATATACATCTCCATTTGGGCTCATGCTACAAATTTCACAATGGGGCTTTGCATCCTTTGCTTACTTGGAAAGAGAGTGTTGTAGATTTGACTATTGATAGAAGAAAAACACTCGGAGACCTTCGGCAATCAATATTCCAGGTATTTGCTATGATCTCAGCACTTCGGTTTTATCTGAGCTACAACATTTACAAATGTGTTTGTGCCACAGTTTTTAATTCAATGAGAAGTTTTCAACAATAAATAGGATTTTGGGAGGCTAAAAACTATATGAGTTTATACAGGAGGAAAAATTTGTTTGAGGTGTGGTCATGAAGTGTTAAACAAGCCATGAAATTGATGAAACTAACCATGTAGACTTGAAAGCTCTCGTTAGCTAATTACATATATTTGGGCAGCATGTACATTAGCATGTACTATCATTTTTCAGAACTGCAGGCTTATTCTTAGCATTTTGGTTTGTGGCAGATTTGTCTTTGTATTTTCAAGGACTTAGCTGTCCTTTAATGAAGTAATCACAGTAGTTTAGGGAAAAAGAAAACTACTTAAAAAAAATATTTAGCTTAATATTTAGCTTAACTAATGTATAGCTGCGGTATCTTTGCATTTATTCTCTACTGTGTAAAAAGAATATGGTAATTTATACAGTGTGTTTTCATAGATATCAAAGCTAACAATATCAGGAAATACTGTTTGCTTTTCCAGTACCTCATGACCTTTGATTAGTGCCCAGTTGAAACTTTATTTTTCTCTATCTGGTAACTAGTCTGAAAGACTGAGTCCTAAATGCTTGACTGTCATCTGTGATACTGGACTTGTTGAAGTAATTAGCGGTGACTTGTTAAATGCCAAAATAACAGCCTGTAACAGCTTTCAGCAATGTTGTAATTTTTGACTGATGTTATTGCCTGTTGGTGTTAAAATATATATTTATATTTTTTTTATTCTTCCTAATTAGATGTTAGAATCTTGGGAAGGAGACATAGTGCTCAATATTGCCAAGCCTTTACCAGCAGGACTGCATCTTTACCAGGTGCTTGATGGTAAGACTACTACATAGAAGGCTTCCATGTTATTTAATTGTTGTATTTATTGCCAGCATTGAGGAAATAAGCCAATGTAACCCCAGGATATAAGAAGGGATGGAAGGCTGATCCAGGAAATCACAGGCCTGTTAGTTTGACTTTGGTACTGGGGAAGCTGCTGGAGCAGATCATCCTGAGAACCATTAATGGGGTGCATGCAGGGCAACCAGGTGATCAGGCCCAGTCAGCATGGGTTCACACAGGGCAGGTCCTGCTTGACCAACCTCATACGTGACAGGCTGACCTACTTACTGGATGAGGGAAGGGCTGTGGATGTTGTCTGCCTTGACTGAGCAGGGCCTTTGACACAGTTTCCAGCAGCATTCTCCTGGGGAATCTGGCTGCTCATGGCTTGGATGCCATGGGGTCTGGACAGGCTTGATTGATGGGCCAAGGCCAATTGTATGAGTTTCAACAAGGCCAAATGTCAGGTCCTGCACTTTGGCCACAACAACCTCTACCAGCTCTTCAGGGTTGGAGAGGAGTGGTTGGAGAGCTGCTCAGCAGAGAGGGACCTGGGGGTGCTGATTGACAGACAGGAACATGAGCCAGCAGTGTGCCCAGGTGGCCAAGGGAGATGTCATCCTGGCCTGTGTCAGGAACAGTGTGACCAGCAGGACCAGAGGTGATCTTACCCTTGTACTTACCCTTGTAGTCCAGGCTGCATCTCAAGGACTGTGTGCAGTTTTGGGTGCTGCAGTATAGGAAGGACACAGAGTTGCTGGAGAGGGTGCAGAGAAGAACAATCAGGCTGATTAGGAGTCTGGAGAACAGGTCTCATGAGGAGAGGCTGAAGGAGCTGGGGCTGTTCAGCCTGGAGAAGAGGCTGAGGGGAGACCTAGTTGCTCTCTACAGTTACCTGAAAGAAGGTTGGAATGGGGCAGGTGTTGTCCTCTTCTTTCCAGTGACTAGCGATAGGATGAGAAAACAGGTTCTTGTTGTGCTGGGGGAGGTTCGGATTGGATATTAGGAAAAAATTATTCACCAAAAGAGTTGTAAAGTATTGGAACAAATTGCCCAGTGAGGTGGTGGAGTCTGTCCTTGGGGATGTTCAGAAAACGAGTAGACATGGTGCTTTGGGAGATGATATAGTGGTTATGGTGGTGTAGGACTGACAGGTGGACTTGATGATCTGAAAGGTCCTTTGAAGCTGTGATGATTCTATGATACTCTGATTTTATAAGTAAAACACTTTGGAGAAGTGTATTGCTGACCACTCTTCAAGCTCAAACTTACATGCAAGTCACAGAATCACAGGAGCAGAGAATGTTAGGGGTTGGAAAGGACCTCTAAAGGTCATCTCATCCAACTCCCCACTGCTAAGTGGTTTAGGATGCTCATTAATGAAATTAAGGTTTTTGAGACTTCTGTGTGTAATCTTTGTTGTGATGTGCAGTCAGACTGCAGATCTTGTCAAGTTAAATGTATTTGCTGATAAAAATAGCTCAGTCTTTTTTGACCTTTATTTGCCTGTGAATGTTTCCATGTGTAGTATTTACCTGGTAGGCAGAGGAGAGGACAGAAGAGAGGAGCCAGGGTGACATGAAAGAAAAATGCAGGTTAGATTCAAGCTGAAGCAGGAATCTTGTAGAGGGAAATTCTTACATAAAAAGCACACTAATTTAAGACTACACCAGTATTTTCAAATCATGAGTTCTGTCTCCAGTTTTGCATTGTTAACTCAATCCCTTGTGTTCATCTTTAAAAGCCTGTTCAGCCATTTTAAAATTTTATAGTTGTTGTTTCAGAAAATTAGGGTTCTACCAAAATATAACCCAGCTTTCTATGGTGTTGATCAAACAGAGATGCTTATAGCTGCTGTCAATATTCCTGCAGATGCCAGTACAGTTCTTTAAATGACAATAACTTTTAAAAAATCTGGATCTAACAGTAGGAAGGTAAAAGAAACTGCAGTACAGGCTGCAGTATTTTAAAGAGTCTTGGAATGTGCAGTATGTAACTCCTTTATTAAATCCAGCCTTTTTATTTTAAATGTATTGATTCAATGTTAAACCTCATATAGATGACCCTGACCAAGCAGCTTTGCCACATGCTAACTTGTGCCTCAGTTTGCAAGGGAAATAGAATTGAAACCTTGGTGCTTTGGTCCTCTCTCCTCAGAGTGCTGTAGCAGTGGTGTTTGCTCACTTTGCTGCTCATTACATGAGAAACTTACCCACTTCTGTTTTGCTGGGGGAAAAGGCTTTGATTATTTGTCCTTTTTTAGGAGATGAGCTGACACTGAATGGCATTGGGCTGGCTGATGGAGCAGACATCTTTGTCTGGAATGGGAAGGAGGTAAAAGAACCAAGTACCCTCTCTCCTTGTCAATTCTGAAAAGATAAGAGGCAGTCTCCAGATGCTGTTTTAGAAATGCCAGTGTGTTCTGCACGTGTGCTGCTGACATTAACTTTGGCTTTCAGGCCACCTCTTCAGCCTCATACTGATACTGACAAGCTATAAAAAAATTCAGTGTGCCTTAATTGATGTGCAGTCTGCTGCTTGATAAAATTATAAATAGAATTATACTATGTAGAATGACGTGGTCAGATTGATCAGTGCCCATTGATACCCACTGCCAGTTACACTGGACTGTATTTTGAAAATGTCAGGGGTCCCTTTGGAAGGAAGGAGATTGGTGGATAGTAATGAGATAACAAAAACTTAAGCCCTATAGCCAGTTGTTCCATGTATAAAATTAGTCTGTCATTGGCTATGTCTGTGTATGGTTTTCCTTAAATACTTTGCTCCTTTTCTAGTGTTGCATCTTCCTTTAACTTCCTGCTTCTGCTTAACTTTCAACTACTTGCCTCAGTGGTGATGTACCATAGCATTTTGTTCTATCTGTGTAATGGAATAAAATACTAATTTTAAAATATTTTTGTTTGAAAAGTATAATTTTTTCATGATTTCTCAGCCCACTGACCCCCCAAGCCCCAAAGAAAACATCTAGTAGCAGTCATTCCTGTCTTGAGTGTACTTTTGGTATGATCTTCATACTACAAACTCCTGCATCATCAAATTGCCTTTGTCAAGGAACTGTATGCTTGGCCTAGGTTGAGCATCAGATTTTAAAATCTGGCCAGTGACCTGCCTGAGTCACACTTTTGGGTAGTTCTTGAATATCCTGAGTGTCTAAATTTGTCTAAATCTGATGGAGACCAGGTATCCACTGGTTTTCCTGATACTGTTACTGATAGATTTTGTCTGCAGACTTGGGTGCATTGTATTTCCTCTTCCAAACACCTCTGAGTTATTCCAGGTTGTTCAGTAGGCATTTACTCCAGGGCGTTTTATTTCTGATGAGGAGAGAGGGGCCATATTTTTGTTTCAATAATTGTGTCCTTGTCATTTATTGCTGTCCTGTCTCTTCTGTATTTTATTGGTCACCACTGCCTAAATCTTGCATTCCTTACTCCAGGTTGGTGGCACAAAGCTGATGACAGGCCCTGATCATGAACCTTTGGTTGTGAACGTTCTTCGTTTAGCGGAGTATAACGAAGGAGGGAAGGGTCAGCATTTCACAGAATCACAGCATGTCTTTTCATGCAGCACTAAGCTGGGTGATCTCCACAGAACCTTAGCACCATCAGGAGGTATCATCCTCAAGAACGGCTCAGGACTAGATAAAGAAGCCAAGAACTGGGAAGTTTTCCTTGAAAAAGATATGACGGAAACACTCAAAAGTGTTGGTCTGACAGATGGATGCTCGGTACTAATCCTAGACAGCCATGACCAGAGGTAACCATTTTGATTACAAGTACAATTAAACAAAAGAGCAATTTTGGCAAAATCTGTTTAGTTAAATCATGCTAGCTGTATTCTTCTTCATACTATATTCTTTAAACTAATTGTCACTTGGAGCTTTTTCATTCATGATAATGTAATCTATTACATTTTGGGGATCAGATACTTGTTAACTATTAGCTGGTTTTTTGCTCTTGAAGTGCAGATGCATTCACATTCTTTGACTTACACTTGTAAAGGGGAAAACCTCCCCCAGTGAGGACAGTTTGTGCCTACTGTCCCATTTTTGGTATAACCTGAATTTCAGGTTTGAGTTGTGTGGTTCTTGGTGGACTTGGTGGAACAAGAGAACAGAGCAGCACTGGAAGAGTATGCAACTCTGCTGAATCTCCCAGCTGAATCTGAAGCGCCAGGAGCAAATTTCTGGTCTCATTTCATTTGTAGTGTACAGCTCTGAAGTTAGGTTCCTGTTTTCAGAGACATTTATGCATTTGTTACATAAATTCTGACTTTCCTAGTTGAAATGGTACTGAAAAAATGAGATTAAATGCAGCACTGAGAGGGTCCTTCCCCCAGAAATGTTTCAGCAGTAGTGACAGCAGCAGTGACAAATACCAAATTTTCACTAAGACTAGTTATGCTTACAATATTTTTTCTAGAATCCTCAGAAAATCACTTTGACTCTTAACTGCCTTTAGAAGCTCAAGTCCCACTGAAAGCCAGTTGTCAAAACATGGTTATTACTGTTTTACTTGGTACCCAGCCCAGAGGTGCCTGGATGCTGCTTGCGACCTCTGACTCTTCCTTTGTGACATGCCACCAGAATGCCCTAGGCATTAGCAGTCTGTTTGAGAGCTTTGGGATTTTCTGTAGTTCTCCTGTCTTTGACCATCTTCCACTGCTCATTTTTCCAGCTTCGTCGATGTGTCAAGTGGCAATCTGACAGCTTTCACATCTGATATCAGCTGGCTCCAAGTGAAAAACTGCTGTGGAAGGGAAGATGAAGAGAAGCATGTTAAAATTACTGCCACAATTGAAACAGTAAGAAGTCAGATTATTCAGGGGTATAACACAACCTGTTTCCCTGAAAAGTTTTGAGAGTGTGCTTGGGCCAGTTAATGAGGATAATGATAATAACAGTATTAATTTAGCCTCAGGGCTGAAATTTTTTTGTGCTGAAAATCATATGCAGCTCAGAGTTGCCATTAGTAGAGTACTTTGACTACTGGGTAGTAGTGGTAAGACTGTCATGCTGGTAAATGCAGTCTACATTAAGTGTGTTTTAGGGTGAAACAGTTTTCTTCCTGGACCAGCCTGTAAAAATACATTTGGTGAGGCTATGTCAGTAAACAAAACCTAAATGAGGAAAGTATTATTCCTTGCATAGTATAGGAAACAAGGCTCATGTTCCCCAAGGAGTGGACTTCTCTTGTACCTTTTCTGCCTTTTAAATTATTTTCTGTTACAGAGTATATGAAGTACTGCTTAGCTCTGCTAACAAAATGCTTGTCTTTTGATAAATCAAAAAATGAAATACCACTTTCTTTTCTTTGGAATACTGTTTTTGAAGATAATTTCCACAAATGTGTTACGTCAGTACATGTATTTATTATATATGTTTTGTCTGTTAATTTAAATAATATTTTCTAAGCTATGCATAGCCTGAACAGGATTAAGAATAAATAGGATGCATTTCAAGTGAGGGCTGCCTTTTGTGGAATGGCATTTGAATGACAGGTGTGTTAATGGCTTTCTGTAATAAAGGTTTTAATATTGCATTCTTCTAGGTGATGTCAGATATCAAAATGAAAGCAATACAGGAGCTTCAGCTAGAGGAGGAACTAGGTAAGTGTTCAGCTGCTTTACTTTTAGAGCTGATAATGTTAGAACTTACTGGCTGGCTTCCTGCTTTTTTTTTGCTCTTTTTTTTTATCCTGAAAAGATAAAATCTAAGACTGTTCCTGAAGTCTCTATGAATTTCTCTCCAGTTGTGCTTTTGATATAATACCTCCAGAGGGAGGCCTCTAGGATAGATCTGTTGTAAAAATTTTAAGTTACCTATCTAAACTTTGGAGATAAATTTCTTCTTATTTGAATTATGCAATAATTATTTAAATAACTTAGTTCCTCTCTTCTCTCCCTTTTCTTACAGCAGATAACAGCTGTCTGAGACCCGTTAGTGGAAATGGGAAACTTCTGTCTCCAGGTGAATTTATTTATTTAATCATTGTTCTGTAAGAATTTGAATTGGGAGACTCCCTTTGTCCTTTCCTGGGAAAAGCACACACACAGAACTCCATTGGTTTCCAGACTTAACTGAAGCAGTTGTGTTGGGGTTTTTTCCCAGTTTTACTGTTTATTAAGAATACCATACAAAGCTCGAGTTTAAATTCAAATAGTATAATGGAACCATGTAATAATTTTTGGTTGGAAAACACCTGTAAGATGATTGAGTCCAACCCCCTCTCCACAGCTTTGCTTTTGCTGTTGTTGGGACAGTGAGGGGGAAACTGAATGGATCAGCTTTGTGCATGCCAGGAAAGATTTTCTGAGCTTCTGCTCGTTTGCTAGTACATTGCATTAGTAAAGCCAAGAGGACATAAATTCCCCTCCATTGTCAGACAACATCTAGAGGATTGTGTCCATTCTGGGGGGCACCAGCATGAGAAAGAAACCCTTGGATACTAGAGCCAGTGCAGAGGAAGGGAGCCAGGATGGTCTGTGGGCTGGAACATATGAGACAGGGGGGAAGCTAAATTTTTTCAGACTGAAAAGGAAGAATCTTGCCAGGGTAGTTGCCATCTTTAACTCTTTAACATGGACCTAAAGAGAAGGAAGATCCAGATTTTTCTAGGAGAATCAGAGGCAGCAGATGCAAGTTTCAGCAAGGGAAATTCCAGCTGGATATGATGTGGAGGGAAGGGAATTCACATAGAGAGTGGTCAAACAGTAGACAGGGAATCCTTGGGGGCTGGGAGATAACCATCCTTGGAGATCATAGAGTCATAGAATCACATGCTGGTTTGGGTTGGAAGGGACCTTAAAGATCATCCAGTTCCCATGGGTAGGGACACTTCCCACTAGTTGAGGTTGCTCCAAGCCCCATCCATCGTGGCCTTCAGTACTTCCAGGGAGAGGGCAGACACAGCTTCTCTGGGCAACCTGAGCCAGTGTCTCACCACTTTTACAGAAAATAATTACTTCCTAACATCTAAACATCTAATCTAAATCTCCCCTCTTCCAGTTGAAAACCATTATCCCTTGTTCCATCACTTCATACCCTTTCATAAAGTCCCTCTCCAGCTTTCTTGTATGCTCCCTTCAGGTACTGGATATTCAGAGTCTGACTGGAAAAAGCCCATAGTGATCTGATCTGACTTTAGAGCTGGTTCTGTTTTGAGCAGAGGTTTGAACCAGACAACCTACAAAGTTTGCTTCCAACCAAAATTCTTCTGTCACCCCATACACAATGAACCTTTATACAAATACTGGTTAGCTCTTGCCATAGAGGCTTTTACAGATCTGACAGCAGTGCTGTGGATGTGAAGTTTTCTGAACGTCACTGAGTGTTCTTATCTTGCTTTAAAGAGCAGCATAATAAAATGGATATTTTCAGGAAGTTTATGATGTTCTCTGTGGCTTTGTGTCCCCTGAAGTTCCTGAAGATTATACTGTCAAGGAAGCAGAACTGAAAATGGGGAGCTTGTTAGAGCTGTGTCATGGGAAAGCTCCAACTTCCACTCAGGTATAGTCATATTGTGACTGCAAAGTGTCTTGTGTTGCTTTTTTGCTTTGTTTACATTTTCTGGTATTTTGTGTAGTCTTCTTTTTACTCTTGTAGTGGTTGTAAATGACTTGGAAATAAAATCTCTGTGACACTGAGAATTATACAGATTGGCATGAAGGCCCATACCATTTATTTCAGTCACAGGAGGCCAAGGGCAGATATGTGACCATTTAATAGCTCATATATCTACTGGTAAATCATTTGTCATTCATCTGTCTGTGGTTGTCTGTAGCAGAATGTGTAGAGGAACGGCCTGAGCATGCGTACACAACCCCATGTTTGAGGCACTCAGGTGCTCATTACAAGGTGGGAGGTGTGAGCTTGTGTTAAGCCCCTGCCCCACCCAGTTAGGGCTTGCCTCAGCTGCACATGAGCAGGATTGGGGACCAGTAAAAGGTGACCCCCAACACATGCAGGGTCACTCTCGAGCAGCCAGAGGAGCTGAGTCTGGAGCAGAAGCACTGAACGAGGCTAGTGGGGTCTGAAGGCAGAAAAATCAGAGCAGTGCCTGTGCACCCTGGTGAGAACACCTCGTTGACTTCGGAGCACCACACCCCAGGAGAGGTTTGCCCTATTACAGTTGTCAGACTTCTGTGCTCTAACTGGACTGACTTGTAAAAAGCATAAAGCAAGAAAAGGATATCTACAAGTTGTAAATGTGGAAGAGCCTAAGGGTTTTATCTCATTTGCAGCAAGGTGATTAATGAAGTCCTGATGGCTGTAACTCACTTGCATGTGCTCCTGTTTGTCCTGCTTAGACTGTTTGCTCTAGGCCCAAGGAGTTTTAGTCCTGTTTAATAGCAGGTTTGCAATAGCTGCTGGTGTGTCCCATTATTTCTATACTTAAGTATGTATTCTGATAGCTTATACCTTCATTTTTAGCTCTTCTTGTATTTTATTGTTGGGAGTGAACAAAATGCAAGCCCTGAGATGGAGATAGTTGTGGAAGAGACTGCCTCTGTCAAAGAGGTGAGTTTGTCTGCTTTTAAGAGCTCCTGGCATGCCTGGGTCAGGTCTGATGAATTTGTACCTGGGCATTGCTTCAGGTCACCAGGAGACAGAGGCAAAGGGAGTGTTTCAGTGCCAAAAGGCCAGCAGGAAAGAAGGCCTTGATCTTTCTCTAAGCAGTAAAGAGAGAACCTTGCTTTTCCCCATGGATGAACATAGCCTGGTGCCTGACTAGGCACTCCTTTTGTACATAGTGGTCTTCAAGATGATGCTCAGTCATAGCAGAGCCTGCTGGAATTCCTTGGAATTCATCAGACTCTGACTGCACAGCATTGGAGTGAGAGGAGTCAGGAGGAGCTGTGCACAGAACAAAGGGAGCAGCTCTTGGTGCAGCCCAGCCAATGTCTAGAACTGGTGTCTGGAAAGTGTTGAGGTTGCAGCTTGATTTCTAAAAGATTCCTTTCCAAACTTGGACAGAATTTACAGATAAAGCAACAAACTGATAGCACAGTTTTAAATTTTTTAACAGTTTCTAAAAGCTGAGGCAATTTCTTGCCTGAAAACAATCTCATACTTGAAGAGTTTAATATCTAGCTTGAATGCACCATGCCTGTATAACTGTATCATTTTTAGGAACTGACCAGGAGTCAGTTACTCAGTCTTTGTTAGAAAATACTGGTATAATTTACTAAAAACTTTATTTCCCAGCCTATGTTTTACCATGTGTTTCTGTTTTTCAGTGTCTCAACTTAATGCTGGAAAAATCTGGATTATCAGGTTAGTTGCACTATATAATAATTAATTATTTTAAAAAGGAATTTCCAAATTTCTAAGTTCTTGATGCCCTAAAAGTTAAAATTTGGAAGTTTGTTACAATGATCTATGTATCAGGTGAGGAGGGTAAAGAATTATAAACTTGCAGACTTGCTTTGATAAGAGCTGGCTGTGCAGCTGCTGTTTAAAATCAGTTTCATGTTCTCTATTTATTCAAAATATGGCAAAACCTGGTTTCCAGACTATTTGCTTGGGTGCCTGTGCAGGTGTTTGGGTTGTTTTGATAAGATTTGCTATCACAGTGGGAACCACTTCATGAGATCAAGTGGAAAAACTAATTTTGGGTTGCTGTGCAAAAAGAAGTTCTTCAAAATGAGGTCACAGTTTGGCCATCACTTAGGAATTTGGGTGGTAGCAGTTCCTCTTCCTAAGTAGGAAGTACTAATTCCTAGTAAGGATTACTAAGGATTAAGAAAGAGATACTGACAGCACATAGCATGGCCCATGGATTTCCTGGCAGAACATCTCTTTCCCCGGATACTGAGGGAGCTGGAAATGTTTAGTTTGGAGAACAGCAGCCTAGAAGGAGACCATACTGCTCTCTGAAGCTCCCTGAGAGGAGGTTGTAGGGAGGTGGGTGCTGGCTTCTTCTCTGAAGTGAACAATGATAGAACCAGGGGAAATGGCCTGAAGTTTGCACCAGGGGAGGTTTAGACTAGGTCTGAGGAAGAATTTCTTTATTGAGAGCAAAATAGGGTGTTGGAAGAGGCTGCCCAGAGAGGTGGTGAAGTCACCATCCCTGGAATTATTTAAAAACTGTGTAAATGAGGTGGTTCAGGACATGCTCTAATGGGTGATACAGATAGTGATACAGACATTTTTTTTGGTTGGGAGGAATGTTGACAGTTGGACATGGTGATCTTAGAGGTCTTTTACAACACTGACAATTCTGATGAGAAAGGAGCAAGAGAAAAAGTTTGAAGTAGCATTGTTTTCCAGATGAACACTCATTGAATACTGAGATTGTGACACAGTGGAATGATGGCTGCTGTGCTCCAAAAGCCATAAAAGTTCACCTGAAAGACATTACTGTTGGAATATTCATTGAGTAGCCCAAATTAAAATTAATGATTGTGCTCTTATATCCATGTAAGTGTGACTTGAAGCAGTTAATGTCTTGGAAATCTAAACTTTTTTCATTTCACAATACTGCCAGGAAACAAAGGTCCTCTTTTTATTGCTTTATTTTATATTGCCATTTTTTAAAAATTTAATTTGGACTTAGGTAAAATTTTGTGGTCTGATTTGTCATTTAAAACTTCAGTGACTCAAAGTGATTAAAAAATTCAGTCAGACCTCAGTAAATTTTTATGATCTTGTTTAAAAAGACTGCAAGGTATTTTTTTGGGCTTGTTTTTGGTTGGCTGTCTTCTGGGTTTTTTGTTTTGTTCAGTTGTGAAAGCTCCTTGCAAAGACTGAAGTGTGTTTTCATCAGTTATTTTGGTAAAAATAAACTTCATATGTAGGTACTAAATCTGAAGTTTGTGGACTATACAATCTCTACAATCTCTCTTTTTTTTTTTTTTTTTTTTTTTTTTTTTTTGTCCATCATGAAGTCTCCTGCTAGATACTTGAGGAAGGAAAGTTGTTTTGTTCCTTATAGTATAGGTTTTGTTTTAAGGACCCTTTCACTGATTCAGTGGTATCTTGATGTGGGAATCTCATTATCAGTTCACACTGAGTGTTTCCAGACTTTTTTCCCTTTTATGCTTTTTTAAAATTTGTCAGAGTAGTGTTTTAGAAACAAGCAAACAAACCAAAATGAAACAAAAGACCCCTCTAAAGCTTATGAAGTGTTGTAATGTCTTTTTGAAACTGCATTGTTGGCTAATCTGTTTTCCCTATGCATGGTTTTGTGTTTTGGTAGGTGACAACTGGCATTTGAGAAGGATTGACTGGTGCTATGAAGCAGGAGAAGCATTAAGTCAGGAAGTAAGAGGATCCTCTTTTGGACTTGAGTCATGCTGTAGTTTATCAGAGACTTGCCCTGAAGAGAGCTGCAGTAAAGCAAGCACATGGTGGTTTTGTTTTATGTCAAATATATTGGGCAGACAGTGTTGGGATACCAGTGGTCAAGCCATACAGTTATTTTCTCAAGTCTAGGCTTTACCATGCATTAAAGATGAATCTTCAAAAAAGCCAGAGGTGTCAGTTGGTGAGATGTGGAGGTACAAAAGGAAATCCACAGCTCACATGCTCTGGAAGGACTTCAGCACAGACTCTGTGTACTGCTGCAAAGCTTTCCTCAACTGGTAGATGTCTTATGGCTGTTTTTGTGCTGGACCTCTGTCATGCAAAAAGCCACCAACATAGACTTTAGCAAACAAAGCACAAGAATATACAGGGTTACAAGTGTACTGTGATTTCTCTCCCTACAGAATGCCACTTTGAAGGAACTTAATGTTTGCAGAGGAGATACTTTGGTTATAGCTGAAGGAAAGCTTCCACCAAAGGTAAAATGAGAGAGATTGTGTTCTTTAGTCAGCTGACAGTACCTGGAGACTTGAATATGATCCATGGTTTTTCTTTTTCTCTTGCTTATTTTAAAAATATTTCAGTCAGAAACATACTAGTTGGCAATAATGAATAATAATCTTATTTATATGATTTGTACAAGTACTTTTTGTAGTTTTACAGATTCTTTTAATTTAAATGAACATTTGTAATCATCTTAGTCTGCCTGTATTTATCCTTTCAACTTCTGTAGTAAAAGGTTTGCTCATTGCAGCTCATTGCCTAAAGTGTGTTAAGGTTGACAGATCTGAAGGAAATCAGTAGTTCTGGCACACAGGAGTTCTTGTGAAAGCAGAATGTGTAAGCTGCCAGTTCCTCACAGCATGATAAAATCAGAGGAACTGAAGTGTTTGTCTTCAGCTCATATTTGTCATGAGGATGGCATTGCAGAAAGAAAATTAGAGAGGCCAAAGCTCAGCTTGAATTAAATCTGTCTAGTGTCACTAAAGATAATAGAGTTTCTAAAAATATGTAAAAATAGCAAAAGAAGAGCTAGGGAGAATCTCCCCTCTCTACTTGACATGGGAAGGAAACCTGTGACTCTGGACAAGGAAAAGGCTGAACTGCTGGGTGCTCATTTTGCCTCGGTCTTTGTCAATGCCAGTTGCTCCCTGAGGGTCCAGCTCCCTGAACTGGAACACCAAGATGGGGATCAGAATGAAGCCCCCACAGCCCAGGAGGAAATGATCAGTGCCCTGTTGTGCCACATGGATCTGCACAAATCCATGGGTACCTGAGGGTACTAAAGGAGATGGCAGAAGTGCTCACCAAGCCACTCTCCATTATTTATCAACAGTCCTGGAGAACTGGGGAGGTCCCAGTAGATTGGAAGCTGGCAAATGTAATGTCCATCTGCAAGAAGGGATGTCAGCTGCACCAGGGGAAGCTTAGCCAAGATGGTAGGAAACATTTTTTCACTGAGAGGGTTGTCAGGCATTGGAATGGCCCAGGACAGTGGTGGAGTCACCATCCCTGGAGGCATTTAAAAGGTGTTTGGGCCTGGTCCCTAAGGACGTGGTTTAGTAGTTAGATTATGGTGTTGGTCAAAGGTTGGACTGGATGATCTTGGAGGTCTCTTCCCACCTAAAACATTCTGTAATTCTGTGATTTGGAAAATGAGAGCCTTACTGGGGGAGACCCCTTGGTCAGTGATAGTTATAGAAGTGCAAGAGTTCTTTACTAACAAACCTCAAGCAATACCCTAGGATGGGTTGGGTTGGAAAGGACCTTTCAAGATCACCTGGTTCCTATCTTCTGCTATGTCGGGTTGCTCTGAGCAACCTGCTCCAGACCTTTGCATCCTCATGACCAGATGCAGTTCCCTATACCTGCCCTCAAGGCTGAACAATGCCACCTTTCTCAGACTGTCCCCAGAGCAGAGGTGGTTCAGCCTTCTGGACATCTTTGCTGCCCTCCTTCATGGTGTGTGATCTCTGATAAATGCCAACTCCTTTACAAAAGCTCAGAGTTGAAGAAGTCTTTTCCTCCTTCCTGAGACAAAGGTAGAATTTTTTCATTGAGTTTGAACACATGACATACCCAGTACTTTCTGTTCACTTTCCAGGGTTTCCTGAAAATACCCATCTGGTGGTTCAAGTCTTCAGGTCATAAGAAACACAGAGAGAATGTACAAGACTTAGTGAATGGGGTGACCTGCAAGATGGATGCTTTGCAGGTGTCTCCTGCAGGAGGTGAGTTTGATGAATTCTTGAAAAGAATCCTATGGCCTGACTTTTTGTGAGAGCCCTGATGGCCTTGAGTCAAAATCAGAATTCTAATCGAAAGCCTTCAAATCCTCCTAAAGCCTCTGGGTGACTGTACAAGTCTTCAGCAAGTTTATGGAGACAGATGCAATTCTTTATAAGACTGCATGAATGCTGGGTAGTTCTGTCCTCATGTTCCTTATTTTATTCTTTATTTATTCTTTGCATTTTTCTGCTTTTCTTACAAACTTTTTCTATGGAAGAACTAAAAGCAGATTTGACTTTCCTTGCAACACACTCTGTATTTCAGAGTCATAACCAATAACCAGTAGTAATTAAGATTACTCACAAATTTAAATAACTGGTCTTAGTTTTAAAAATTGCTGTATAGGATGAGTTGGAACTCTTCCTGTTTGGAAACAGACAAAGTATTTTATGAACTGTGTATTACGTTTCTTGAATTGCCCTCCAAAAAAAAACCAAGGGACTTGACCTCTTAATAAGTGAAATCTACCCTTGAAATGACTTATTTCTTAGGAGGATAAACGAAGTCATGCTGACTTTTGTGTTGTTTCTTTCTTCCTCCCCCTTTTCCCCACTCCCAACTAAAGATTCACCAGAATACATCCACACAGGCATGGATCTTTGTTATGCTGGCAGTATAGAAATAGCAGGAGAAGCTTCTCTGGAAGATCTGAAGATGCAGGTTAGATGTTCTCCTGTATTGGAAATGTACAGCAACACTGATTAATTGAGCTCTATTAACACCTATTTTTTATTTCCTTTTCCCTTGTCTCCAGTATGTTCTGATATGGCATTTGCTTATATGCCATGTTCAGTGGTAAGTACCAAGAGGCAGTTGGAGCATGTAGCTCAGAGACTTCCTTAGTACGTCCCCTGCAGTTGCCATTCTACCTCTCATGTGTCCTGACCTGTGAAAGCCTTGTCGCACTTCATCTGGAACTCTGGCTTGCAGCCCTATCTTTATTTCACAATGTCAAAATTCTTCATGAGATGCACACACATACAAGCACTTCCTAAAAAGTCACTTTCATTTTCCACATTGCTCCTGTATTAGTTTTATGCATATTTTTCTCCTTTCTTTTATTTTTTCTTTTTTTTCTTTTTTTCTTTTAATATGTGTTGAATCAAATGAAAAAGAATTGATTTTGGTGCACAGAAGGTCATCTTTGTCATCCAGGAAGGT
This sequence comes from Florisuga fusca, assembly GCA_038090715.1. Taxonomy (NCBI): domain Eukaryota; kingdom Metazoa; phylum Chordata; class Aves; order Apodiformes; family Trochilidae; genus Florisuga; species Florisuga fusca. The sequence continues at coordinate 1,564,265 of JAAWXA010000048.1, forward strand.
CTAGCTTAGTTTCTCTAGCCAGAAACTAAGGTGCCTTTTTATGCTTTTCTTAAGCATAAAAGTATGATTGTAATACACTTAACAAAACCCAACCCAAAACAAACTCCACCACAAAAAAGACATAACCCAATCCTGTCATAAGGCACTTCATTGTTTAGCCAGTTGGTTGCTCTACTTAAACTGCCTGGGGAAGGAGAGCTCACCTGATTCTGACCTCTACCAACAATTATTCTTGGATGCAATTTCAGTCGTGGTCTCTGGCAAATTACTGCTGTGAACGACTGACTTTGCATCTGTGAATAAAGAGAATTGTCTCAGCATGGAGAGAGTGGTGTATCCTTGGTAAGGGCTTAAGGGAGCTTGCCCAGCACCTGGCTAGAGGTTGGGGCATGGATTCCATCAGCCTCATTCCCTCCAACTTACACAAACTTTGGTTAAAAAAAGGAACACAGTACTTTTGAATTGAGAAATGTTGGGAGGGAGTGAGGTACAGATTGCTTTGAGGTTGCAAAGTGAGTGCATGGATCCTTGCCACTACCTGTAAGTCACAAGCAAGAGCTGGTGTGGAATCTAAAGACCTTGCCCTGTTTCTGATTTGCTTCAATCTTGAGAATTAATCAGGTTGTTTTCTTATGTTTCGTTTTGTTTGTTTTTTTTCCAAGGAGACTAGGTGCTAAAATAATTGAAGAAATATTTCTTTTTTTCAGGCTCTGACCTTACCATGCTGCCAGGAGCAGGTTGTCCCCCTGCCCTCATTTCTCAGAGCATGGACAGTGGAGAGTAAGTGCCCAGGCAAGCTGCTACGGAACAACAAGCAGCAGCTCAAGTAGGTTTGTTACTGTTTGTTACTGCAGGCACAAATAGCAGTGCCTGGGTTGTGGCTTGTGAGATGGATTGGTGGGGAATTTAACCTGCTCAGTCAGATATCAACAGAAAGCTCATTTCTGATTACTTCACTTTTTTTGCTGAGCACATTTTTTATCTCAAGAGCTGGGGAAGGTGGGAGCAGAAGTAGATCATACCAGACTTGCTCTGCTAAACTTTATTTTAGGTGGCTTTAAAAGTCATTCTTGTACTTTGAGTTTTTAATTTTTTGTTCTGATTATCTTTTTAATGTGGTTTTCCAGATGACCACAGGTCTGCTTGACTAAACCAGTGATTTTTCTTCATGGAAATTTAAAATATCTGATTGTAAATTTGTATAACCTTTATTTTGTTTTCAGGGACTATAAGCTGGGTGGGAGAGTGGAAATCTGCATCGAACCTTTGCAAAAAGAAGAGCATTTGGGGTAAGATCTCTCTTGAGCATTTGGGGTAAGAGCCATGCATCTAGATGAGTCTTAATTGAGCAGCCCTTGTTGTAGATACTTTCTGTTAGGATTAGAGAGGTCAGGATGTGAGAAGCATTTGGAACTTGTTTTATTTTTTACAAACAAAAATAAGGGAGGGCTGAAGGGAGTGGAAACTGGGAACTGTGGATTATGAAAGTATGACTCAGAGGAATGGTGTCTTTTCTTTTCCTGATGACAGCCCCCAGGAACTGCTGCTTCGAGTCCAGATGGGCATACCAGGGGAGAGGGACTACTATGAGCCCACTGATTTGGTGTGGGATATCTCCAAAGAATGCACAGCCTGGGCACTGAGGCAACGAGTGGCTTCTCACTACTGTCTCCCTGTAGATAAAATTGAGATAGCCAAATACTTCCCTGAGAAATTTGAGTGGCTGCCAATATCTAGCTGGGTAAGATCTGAAATGACAGAGTCCAACTGGTTTTTTTTTGACAGAAGTTAGTGTTGGTTTGTGCTGTGGTTCTTGGCAAATGCATTTAATCAGATTTCTGAAATCTGCCATGTACCAATCCTCTGCTTTGATTTTATTCAGACACAGCAAATTTCAAAGAGGAAACGGAAGAAAAAACAGGAGAGTTTACAGTCAGCACCTTACCACCTGAGAGATGGAGACACCATTGGGGTGAAGGTAAATGAACTTGGCTTTGATGGTTGCAAAGGTGTTAGGCTCAGGCACTGTCCCCTTTGCAGTATCTTAATTTCTTCCTGGTTTTCCTGCATCTTCATATCTTGTATGGACAGCAAATTTGTTGCTTTGGGTGCTTTTTCTTAGTTTTCTCATGTTCTTAATCAACCTGATGAAAGTTTCATGCTTTTTCCCTTGTAATTCAGTAGTGGCACGAGAAGGCAATACCTTAGGGATGCTTGTGCAGCTCTCAGCCAGTGCAGGCAGTCAGATTCTGCTTGATGCTTTAACATTATCTATAAGAAAGTGGATCTTTTTTCTTGCCCTCATTTTATTTACTGGTTTGGGTTTTTTTTTCCAACTTGGAGTAAAATCCAAGAGCAGTGCCCTCGAGAAATCATACTGTAAATTTAAACCCATGATATTGTCTGAAGAATCATTACAGATCTATTTCATTATTATAAAAAGAATTACGTAGCTGCATCTCAAGCTGTGAATTTTATTTTATTTATTTTGCTATTTTATAAGTAAGGCTTACTTAGGAGACAAGGCAAATAGAAAAAACTCAGCAGGAGAACTGAAACATTTTTGCCTTTTTCAGTCTTTTCCACTTAATTAACTTTTGAATTGCTGTAAAACTAAAGGAAATGCACTGAAAATGAATTGTGTAAACTAAGCAACGTGTGGGAAACGATTTGAGTTTATAATTTTCATCTACAAAATCTTTTTTCACACCAGAATCTTTTCCTTGATGACACTAAGGATTTCAGCACAGTGAAAGATGACATGGGAAAAGAGAAACAAAGGCAGCTGTCATTAGAAAGTAAGAAAAGGTACAGAGTAATTTATTTTTATTTCTTTTAAATATGCAAATTGTTCTATGATGCTTATCATGCTAGTCTGAAACCTGGATAAATTTTTGGGGCAGTGCCAGATGTGTGCTTTTGGAGCACACAATCCCAGTAGTCCTGAAGGAAGTGTTCAGGTGATTCCAATTCCTGGCTCTAAATGTCATGTTCCTGTGCTGTGCTTCAGTTTTCTGTTTTGCAACACACCACAAAATTTATTGCTGCTACTGGAGATGAAAAATTAACTGCTGTCAGTGCTAAGGCTCAACATTAACATCAGGTATCTTAATTGTTTGTTTTAGTAGTCAGCCAGCAGAAGGCTTAAAGGACCATGTTTGCTCTGAGGAGAAGCTGAATATTAAGCACCGTAAACCAGAAGTGGCTCTTTCTATCAATGTGGGCACTTTCAGATAGCACCAGGAGATGATTTGCTGACCAGACCATACTACAGATGTACTAAGTGGGCATGGAGTACCTCAACTGGACCAGCAAGTGGGTCTTCCCAAAGTGTCTTCAAGAATTAAACTGGATCTAGGCTTCAGGATAACTGATCTTCTTCTGAGCTTTCTTTCTTGGGGAAGTGCTTGAGCATTTATCAATGTGGTACTTATTTTAAGGCCTGGCAAATGCACTTTATCCATGAAAAAAATGATTAATGTATTTGTATAACCCTTTGGTGACTGTTTTGTAATCACCTTAAATGCACTTGTTTGGTTGAATGCTTGTCTTGCACCATCACTGCAGAGTTTGCTGGGTTTTTTTAATGCAGTTATAAACGTATCTTTTTAGAATTTTTTTTCATCCTTGATCTCTGGAGTGACTCGTGATAACAGAATTGGCTTTTGCCTCTTTGTATATAAACTGAAGTCTGTAGTAGCTTCAATGCAGATTTCAGGAATGAAGGAAATGTGGAAGTCTCTGGACAAAGTGTAAAAAAATTGGCTTAAAAAAGAGCAAGTTCAGAATCTGTCGAGCTGTAAAACCTGAAGACCTTTTGCAATATGGACCACCAGTGCAGTAATATTGGATTTTATGATTGATAGGGCTTCTTTTTTCATGGCCATAAGCTCTACTAATAAACAAAACAGATGGAAAAAATTGGTGGATCTGATGTTTGGTCTTAAGTGGGTTTTACTGTAGTCAGGAAACAGGCTTGTATTTATTTTCAGTACTCTTATTCAGAGAACTTTCCCTCATTTCTTATCTTTCCAATTGTTCTGATATTCTTTGCTCCATTTCAGAAAGTTTCTCTTGGTGGTCCCAAAGCTGCTGTGCATCCTCTAGCAGAAGGAGATGCATGCAGCTGGCTACCAGCTGAACTCAGTAGCAAATGTTCTGAAGTAAAATGTTTACTGAATGCTTGTGAGATTGGATCTCAAGATTGAAAACATGTTTAAGTAGCTGATGAGAGACCATATTTTTCTTGCACCTGAAGCTGGGGATCAGGGTTTACTAGAAGTTAGTGTTTCAGCATCTTTTTTGAAACTTTCTAACACTTCAGATGCTTACACTGTGTTTCCCCACTGCACAGGACTGACTCTTCATAACTTTGGATGGTTCAAGAAGTTCCTTTGAGCATAGCTAGTACTGACCAATTACCCCAAATTCTTAATGGGGGCAGTTGTTTATAATCAAATTCTAAATGTGTTTGGAATTATAAGGTGCAAATGGGAGGGTGGAAGGGAACACAGCAGCTTTGCTGTGCAGCTGTCACGTGCTGGTGGCACCTGACATGTTTGCCTTGCACAGCTGGGGACCTGTGTCCACAAGTGGCTGAAAGCTGGTCTGAAATGAGCAGAGGAACAGTTCAAAAGTAGTTTTTGAACACAGCCTGAAGTATCCTGAGTGAAATCTGTGGTCATAAAAAGTACAAGTCACTTTAGAGGGCTACCACAAACGTTTAACCTGTTTTAGTTATGTGTAGAAGATGCCAGTACTGCAGTCTCCTAAAATTTTGGCTACAGAGAGAAGCTTCTCATCTGCCTTTCATAGGTTAACAATAATCTGGTATTTGACATCTTCAAGAAAAGAACTGATAGCTGCTGCTATCAGCAAAATAAAAAAGAAAGTGCAAAGCAGCTTGAAGCATCTGATTAGCATTCATTTTGTTGCATATCTTTAAAATTCAGGAGGTCTTATGTGCTTTCTTAGACTGATTCGTTCAAGGAGGGGGTATTTTGGTTTCCCCACTGTTTTGGCTGTCAGTAGGCTTTGCTTGAACCTTAAAATCCTAGTTTTATGGATAGATCCTCTGACTGCAGTGAGGGCAGCCATTTGCTTTCCCTGTCTTATTTTGTCTCCTTCCATATCAACAAGTGTTCTTTCCAGCCAGGGTTGACAGAGATGATGGAATGTACCAGTTACTAAAGTAAGCAAGAAAGGTTTGTGTCTGCAGGTTGTTCCACTGTGTTGCATTTACTTTGCTGTCACTTTAATTCCTCCAGTTTCTTGCTGGACAGCTGTGCTGAGCTCAGCCTTCCCACCTACCTTTAATAATTCTTGTGTCTTACTGAAAACACCAGGTTTGGAAAAATAGAAGTATGGATGATGAGTGCTAGTGTGGAGATTTTAGTATGTGCCTTTGTTAAAGTGTAATGTAGCAGCACTTGCACTGAACCAATCTTGATTAATTTCTAATGTTGGCTCAAAATACATATTTTTCTTAGAACTATTGTGGGTCATTCTACAACAAGAGAGTTCATTAGAAATGGGGGTGGGGAGAGGGAACACCTTTTCTAAATGGAGTCTTTGTGATTCCTCAGTTTATGATGGTTATATTCCAAAGCCTGGAAAAGCTTTCATCTTTATTTTTCAAGTGTTCTTCACAAAATAAAAAGTAATTTCTATATGACTAGTTGTTTTGTCTCTCTGTGTCACCCTAGTCTCTTGATTGGGAATGGGTTTCTAACACTGGATGGGGCACAACCTTCATCAAGCTTTAATATTCCAACCTGTTTCCAAGACAATATTCCCATCTCTGTGGGAGAAGTTTCCCCAGGCTGACTGGAGAAAAGGATCCAAGGGATTTAGTGGCCATTGGGCCTCATGTTGTCATCACTGCTGGAATGGTGTTAGAGTTATGGTGTTGTCACAGCTTAGCAGTTCAGGCTTGTCCTCTACCAAGCTGATCCAGCATGGTCTGGGGCTACTTCAGGACTGCCTCAAGCATTCCAGTCACTCACCTTGAGAGAGAGTCTGTGGGATCTGTATCTGAGACAGACTTTATTTCTCTTCATCAAGGAGCTTCTGCATTTTTCTCTGCAGCCACCATAATGCCATTGCAGAGAAGGAGGGAACACAGGAACCGAAAGCTGTGCATGCTTCTGGCTGGTAACAACAGAGAGGAAGGATGAACTCAGGCAGAACTTCAGAAATACCTGAAACCTTCAGGCAAAGAAGAGAGGCAGCTGAAACAGTCATCTCCCTGATAAAAAGGGGCTGACTTCAAGGTTGAGACTTGAGTAGAAGCTTGGAGAAGCCTCTGGAGTGACACTGTGAAGCACTGCTTTTCAGGTCTGATGGGCTGAATGCACGTGGAACCTGGTGAGTGGCTTGGAAAATGCAGGCTCAAAGAGCCATGGGGCAGCAGCAGGTACCCTCTGGTTTACCAGCAGCCCCTTTCCTTGTATGAGCTCTTTATACACCTTGGTTGTTTTGCCCCTCCCTTTGAGTGCAGAGGAAGATGGATGGTCATTGCAATAAAATTCAAAATCTTTGCTTTTTTTCAAAAATAAACTGTGTGTGTTTTAGCAATTGCTTCCTTTCATACCTGAAGCAATAATTCACAAAGGCAGTTCACCCACTATCTCCCTTGATTTCCACAGCTCCGCACTCCTGAGGCCCAGCAGCTTTTTTGTTCTCTTGAAGAAGATGGGAAGGCCACAACAGGCCCATTTCACCCTGACCCAGGCAGGATCAGCACTGAACAGCATCCACAGCTCTTGGATGCAGCTCGTGAACTGGATGGTGGCTGTGTGGCAGAGGCAGCAGTGAAGCTGGAAGTCTTACTAATATATCTTTCGTCAAGCAGGCAGGACATGAAACACCAGGGACCATGCCAAGCTCCCCATCAGGCAAGGAAGAGGTGAGGACCTCAGCTAGTAGAAAAAAAGTTTTGCTGAGATTAATCCTGTATTCCAAAACTTAAAAAGTTGTAGGAGGTGTCTACATCCATGTATTGCTTGTCCCCTAGAAGGTTGGTACAAAGAAATTCCTTCTGCCATAAAATTTTGTCCTGTTTCAAAGTCTTAAAATTGAGAAACCCAGGGAAGCACAAAATCCTGATAAAATTTATCACAGTCAGCAAGAAAAATCTTGTTCTAAGATAATGTTCTTAGTCTGTCCTCTGTTACTGACATCCTGATACCCATTATCTTCAGGTCTAAACTAGATGTGTCTTTGAGACAGACAGCAGGTACTTTCTGTTGTCAAGCTGCATCTATATTTTACAGCAGCATTTGGTAGCTCAGCAGATAATGGTTGGGAACTTCAGGTATTACATTGTGTGAGCTTAAGCTCCCAACTTCATAAGGTTATTTGACATTGGAGATAGTATCCCCCAGTTTGTGGTGTGTAAAAAGAAACAGAGGGAGCTTTACATTCCTGCTGCTGGGAATATTGAATATTTGCATAATGAATGTTTGGCCATGGTGCTGTCTTGCTGCTCTCCAGCCTATTTGTGCAAAAAGGAATGGCCATGAAGGCACGCTGCCTTTTCCACCAAGGTCTGCCTCTCCCCAGAGCCAGACTATGAGCTTCCCAGCCACTGCTTTGTCTTAATACAGTGGAACTTCTTTGCACAAATAGGCTGGAGAACAGCAAGACAGCACCATGGCACATACTTAGTGCACTTCTTTGAATTCCAATGCCTCTCTTTAAGGCCACTGGGATCTGGTGGGACTTTGTATGTTGCTAGCTTTTGATTCTTTGGTTAAATTGAGCAGTGCATTCTTGGGGTACTGCCTCTTCAGCAAAATGTGCAGCATGTTAAAGGTCAAATTTGACAAAAGCTCTGAGATTCCTTCTCGGGCATCTCTGATGTTTCATGGCAATCCAGATAAGCCACAGAATTCCAAAGTAAACAGCCCTTTTCCCCAGAGCATTTTCTTCCCAGTCTTCTTGGTGGTTCTGAGACCTCTTCTGATGCCCTTAGATGTAGAAGGTGGCAACAGCCCCCTTCTTCTCAGGCTCACCAGATCCTGTAGTCACAACCTGACTGGGAACCTCATCAACCCCCCCAGGTGTTGGGCTGAGTGGAGGCACAGATTGCTTCCCTGTCACCAGCTGCTCTCAGGATCCCAGGTGTAGTTACAGCTGGTTCCCTTGCTTAGCTGTAAGAATAACATCTTCTCGTGCCTGAACTAAAACCACCTAAATGTGCTTTGTAATGCATCCCTTTTTTGTTCTTAAATCTGATTTATCCTTTTAATGTGTGCCCTGTATCTGGAGTTGAAGCAGAGCAGCACAGCCCTGTTGAAGTTCACCCGTCAAACACTCATTCATGGTCATGGCTGGCTGAGTAGAACAGCAAAATCACTTTTTCAGGTTCTCAAACCTGTTCAAGGAGATAAGCAGTGGTGTGCAGGCTGGGGCATAGCCAGGTTTTTGTTGATGGGGTGAGGAAAGAGCAGGTCCTGGGGAGGAACAGGCTTGCAGGAGACAACCACAGTGATGGAGGTCCTGTGCTCTTTTTCAGTGGCTGTGGTCTGGCTTTGCTGGGGAATGTGATGTTGGGATGTTCTTCAGCCCCATCCATCACTGTTATTTTCTACTTCTGGAAGGAGGAAATGTCCTCGGGTTGTGACAGGGAAGGTTTAGATTGGATATGGGGGAAAATGCCTTCACCTAAATGGTTGTCAGGCCCTCGCACACGCTGCCTGTGGCCGTGAGGAAGTCTCCATCCCTGGGGGCATTTAAATCTTTGTGGATGTGGTGCTGAGGGACATGGTTTAGTGGTAGCTTTGGCAGTGCTGGGTTACCAGTTCGACTTAATGATCCAAAGGGTCTTTCCCAACTAGAAAGATCAGATGATTCTTCAAGAACAGTTTAAAAAAGCCCACCACAAGACACCACTAAACTTTCTGAGCACTTTATACCTGCTGCTTACAGGAGCATGGGGCTGGGGTGTGACCCGCTCTGTGGGACCAGCAGCCCCCTGGGGCAGGCTCCAGGCCTCAGCAGGCCGCCGGGCCGGTTGCTAGGGCCGCGGTCACCCTGGCAACCACCGCCCCCCTCGCAGTGCGCTTGCGCACTGTGGCTTCCCCTCCGCGGGGCATGCCGGGAAGGCTGGGAGCCGCCGGTGGCGGCGGGGGGATCCCTTCTCCTCCTCCTCCTCCTCCGCCGCTATGAACGAGGCGGTGGTGCGGCGGACACAGGAGTCCTTAGGCCGAGTGATCCGCAAGCCCCCGATGAGCGAGCGGCTGCTGAACAAGCCGCCGTTCCGCTACCTGCACGACGTGATCACCGAGGTGGGTAAGGGCCGGCCTGCGGCCCACTGCCGCTGTTGCTAAGCAACAGCGCTTC
>JAAWXA010000048.1:1573854-1648114 GCA_038090715.1 Florisuga fusca
AGCAACAGCGCTTCCCGGGGCAGCCGGGAGGGGGACGGGGCCTTCGGCGGGGGATGGGAGGGCTCGGAGCCCTCCCTGCCCCCGGGACCCCCGGGACCCCCGGGCTGGGTGGTGAATGCAGGGGTTACGGGCCCGAGGAGTGAGGAGATCTCCGGGGATTGAGGGCAGCGAGCGGATCTCAGGGGGTTGGAGGCAGTGGGTAAATCTCAGGGGATTTAGGATAGCGAGTAGATTGAGGGGGTGTTTAGGGCAATGAGGAAGTCTTGGGAGATTCCAGGTACGGAACAGATCTCGGGGTTTGAAGGCAGTGAGTAAATCTTGGGTTTAAGTAAATCTGAGGGGTCTTTAGGGTTAAGACCAGACAAGGGGTCTCACTTTTGCCTCAGTCTGCCCCACACTAGAAACCTGCTAGTAAGTTGTTTTTCCACCTTCCCTTCTAAAAGAAACAAAAAGTTAATTTTTATATTCCCTGGCCTGCTGCCTCTGTATATAGGCAGATGTAAAGAAGTCCCTAAGGGAGTAACATAGAGCAGTGTTTAAAATGTATACACTGGGGTTCCTATTGTGAGGTTCCCAGATTCACCAAAGATGAATTAAAGTTAAAGATGGAATTAAATGGGAGTGGAGACCTGATCTGTAAGCAAAGATTTAGTCTCATTGCTTCAGGGCATGTTCAGGGACACAGCAGAACCCTGAACCTGCTCCAGGAGTTGTTGTAAATGAGTTTACAACTACAACTTGTTTTCATCTCTGAAAACAAGTAAGGTTAATGTATTTCCTGATGCCACACAAGCTTTATTGAACAGGGGCCTTTGAGAGATGTTCTTAACTTACCCCTTTTCTTTTGTTTTGAAGGTAATTAGAGTGACAGGTTTTATGAAAGGACTTTACACGGATTTTGAATTGAAATCAGATAATGTTAAGGTGGGTATGAAACTGACTTACTTATAGCTTTAATGTTACTATTCTTTGAAACTTGCCACAAGGTAATTTTGGTCTTTTCAGCATTTGATGTCAGGTACCTGTCTTTAATTCTGTGAGGAGTTTGTGAAGTCTTTTTCTTGTTGGTTACAATCTGTGTGAGGTGAACTCTAGATTGCATTTGTAGGTGTGGCACAAACAAGCTGTCATATGTAGAGACCTCTTTCTGTACAGATGTCAAAACAGTGAGGGTTGATCTGTGACCAGACCTGTGTTTCCAAAATGCTGCTCTATTGCAGATGAACAGAATCAGAGTATGTGTAGCACAACTGCCTTAGTAGTTAGGCATTGGTAATAAATTACAAATACTAGAATTCCACATACAGCTTTTTGAAGAAGAGACTTGTGGTTTCTAGTGGAATGTATGGGTTTATATTTATTGTTTTATATATGTGTGCATATATACACATATGTATATATATGTACTGTATGCATATATGCTATAAATTTTCTCAATATCTCAGGACTTGCCAAGACATTTGTCTTTTATATGCATCCCACAACAGGTTTATTACAGTGTACAAAATGGCTGATTACTTACAGAGGAGGTTAATGTTATTACTGAAAATGCTTTTCTTAAGTAAAAGGGTGACTTTTGTCCCTGTTTGCTGCTCTTCTGTTGTCTGCCTCTTTGCTGAGCTGATGCTGACTTCTCCAACCACTGACTTGTGTGAAAACTTTGGTGACTCAGTCACAGCAAATAGCTCATTGTTTGTATGTTGCCAGTGAGACAGCTTCATCTGCTGGTGGTTGTTTAACTTAGCAACTAAAATGTGAGGGCTGTGAATCTGGCTTTTCAGCCACACTGTCAACTTTTTTGCTCAGTGGAAAAGGACCTGAAGGTGTTGGTTGGTAGTAGCTGAGTATGAGCCAGCATGTGCCAAGAAGGCCAACAGCATCCTGGCTTCTATCAGCACTGGTGTGGCCAGCAGGACCAGGGCAGGGATCATCCCCCTGTGCTCAGCACTGGTGAGGCTGCACCTTGAATCCTGGTTTCAGTTCTGGGCCCCTCACAACAAGAAGAACACTGAGGGGCTGGAATGTGTCCAGAGAAGGGCAACAGAGGTGGGGAAGGGTCTGGAGCACAAATCCTGTGAGAAGTGTCTGAGGGAACTGGGGGTGTTCAGCCTGGAGAAAAGGAGGCTGAGGGGAGACCTTCTCACTCTGTACTTCTCCCTGAAAAGAGGTTGTAGGGAAGGGAGTTTGCCTTTCAAGTCACAACTGATAGGATGAGAGGAAATGGCTTCAGGCTGTGCCAGAGGAGGTTTATATGGATATGAGGAACAATTTCTTCCCCGTAAGGATTGTCAGGCCCTGGCACAGACTGCCCAGGGCAGTGGTGGAATCACTGTCCTTGGAGGGACTGAAAATCCATGTGGATGTGGTGCTGAGGGACATGCTTTAGTGGTGGCCTTGGCAGTGCTGGGTAAATGGTTGGACTTGATGATCTGAAAAGCCTTTTCAAATCACAGTGATTTGATGATTGGATGTTCATGGTGTTCTATGCACTTCTTGCAGCTAACTGTGGGTCTGACACGTATGCTTATTTCTGTGGCTGTTCTTACTGTTGTCAGGTTTACTAAAATTAAAGTTGTTTTACAATTAATCATTTTTGGTGGTGCTGTTCCTGTTGAAGTAACAGTCTTTATTATAGGTACTGTAATGAAGAGCAGCTTAGCACATGCTGCATCTCCTTCAGAAAGCACCACACATTGTGGATCCAAAAAGCATCTTTTCTTGTGGGTATTTAGTTGTGGATCAAAAAAGCAGATTACTTAGTGAGTCCTGGGTATTTGTTTATATCTACATAATGTTATAGGTGTGAAGTTGCACCAGTGTTGAAACTGTACTTTTCTGAGATTTCTTTCACAGTCCATGAGCTCATGGACTCACAAGTTCAGGCAGAGGAGATCAAAATGTGGGGGAAAACATCTCTAGCTTGTGTTCCCCTTTTGAAAATTCTGGTTAGGAAAAGCATTTGGCTTTCCTAGGAGGGGATGCTTCCATACTGTGACTTCTGTCTGAGTTGCAGAAAAGCAGCAGAATAATCTTAATGGAGAGACCAAAACCCCCCATGGAGAACTAGAGTCACACCAGCAGGCAGAGTCCATGTGTGTATTTCTGTGCAAGGGTGATCTGCTTGATGCAACTCTAGGACTGATTCTTGTCAGTGTGATGATCTGGCACAGACTGAAAATGTGCAGGATGCTTTCTGAAAAAACAAAAGGTTTGTACCTGCTGTGAAATAGTCCCTGTGCTGTAATCCACAGTCTGCTTGCTGTGGGCAGAACTGAGAGGTGCTCTTTGTGAGCTGGCTGTGGTATGCTCTGCTCTTAACAGATCTCAAGGTGCATAGACTGCCCCCAGCATAAGAAGGACATGGAGCTGTTGGGATGAGTCCAGAAGAGGCCATGAAGATGATCTGAGGGCTGGAGCACCTCTGCTATGGAGCCAGGCTGAGAGAGTTGGGGTTGTTCAGCCTGGAGAAGAGAGGGCTCCAGGTACACCTTAGAGCACCTTTTACTAAGGGTTACAAGAAAGATGGGGACAGACTTTTTAGCAGGGCCTATGACAAGAGGTGATGGTTTTAAACTGAAAGAGGGGAGATATAGACCACATATAAGGAAGACATTCTTTAGTGTGAGGGTGGTGGGACATGGCCAAGTTGCCCTGGGAAGTTATGGCTGCTCCACCCCTGGAAGTACTCACGGCCAGGTTGGATGGGGTTTGGAGCAACCTGGTATAGTTGAAGGTGTCCTTGCCCATGGTATGGGGGCTTGGAACTACACAGATGATCATTAAGCTCCCTTCCAGTTCCAACCAGTCTGTGACTGTGAAATTAGGAAAGACCAAAGCTCGTGGTCTGGCCTCAACTTGCTCCTGGGCTGGACATCAGTGTCATGCACACACACACATGCAGCATGTCTGCTTCTGTTTTCAACTCACCTCTCCCACCTGGACATAGCAGTGGGGTCCTGAAGCACCCACCATTTCTTCTGTGCTACCATTTATACTTCCCCTGTTGGGATAATAGATCCTACTTGGATTGCTGGTTTTGTAGGAGGCAAGCTAGAGCCATCCCACCAGCCATACCTGGCCTGCAGAGCACACACGTGGACCCCACCGAGTTCGGGTTTGTTTCAGGGACATCACAGACATCAGCTGCAGAGAGATGTCAGGGGAATTGCAAGTTCCTGAGGACCTGGGAATTGTTGGGATTTCTCTGAAACAAATCCACATCTTGTGCCAGCTAAGTTGGATGATATTGTTGTCTGTGTGTTTACCAGAGAGGTTCATCTTGTTAGGTCTAGTAAAATGTTATTTTTGTATAAATTAAAAGATTGGTTATCAGGCTGGCTCTTGTCATCTCTCATATCACACAGACACAAAATAATCTGATGCAGGTGGGAGCTGTAGACTTCTCACTTGGTTAATGATGATTTCATATGTGGACAGAACACACTGATAAGGGAACTGCTGAAAACATTGAAGATGCAGGAGGAAATTTTGGATCTTTATTTGCAAGTGTGTTTGGTTCAGTGTCCTGTCTTCTTCCCTAAATGAATAGGTGGCATATGTCCTGGGAAGGATGGGCAGCTAATAGGCTGCCCAGGGAATCACCATCCCTGGTGTTTAAAGGTCACTTAGGAGTGGTATTGGGGGAGGGTTTAGGGGAGAGCTTTGTAGAGTAGGGGTGATGGTTGGACTCGGTGATCCCAAGGGTCTTTTCCACCCGGAAGGATACTATGATTTTAATAGAAGGAAGTTGCAGTATTTCCTTCTTTTCCTTTTTTATTTTTGAATGCAGGGAACATTGTTGAGGGCAAAGTGATGTTAATGGAGACAATCTGAAAATCCCACCTATGTGGCAGTTGTTTGTTTTAATTAGTGTGGAAGAGCTGAGGATGAGAAGTAACCCTGACTCAGGAGCCTTGTCTTTCCACATGTTTTATCTATCATTTCTGTGCTTGCAGCAGAGCCCAGTTCTTGTTTACAGAGAGTGGCAATGGGGCTGGAGATGTCATGGGACAGCTCTGTGAAACTCCAGTGCCACAGGAACAGCTAAGGCCACCCATGGCCTGTAAAATGGTGGCCATGCTCAGATGGGGAAGGACTGGTTCCCTTTGCTTTCCTCACTACTGGCACCTTCATCAAATTTGATCCTGGTTGTGTTGGATCTGTGCACCTGAGAGACTTGAACAGGAAATGTGGTGCAAAATCATGTTTTTTACTGATGGATGGCAGCTCCTTCGTTTCTGAATTATCTAAGGCAGTGCTGCTTTGCTTTTGTGTGAGCCACTTGGAATGCAGCTTATATTGTTTTGAAATTATGCCTGCTAGAGCTCACATTCAGATTTCTTTTCACATGGCTTTACTTTTTAACAGGACAGTAAAATATTTTCTTTATCTCATGACTATGAAGAATGAGTGAGTAGACTTCTGTGCTAGTCCTGGTCAACATTCCTTGAGTTTTATTATGCTTTACTAGCAAATACCTCTCCCCTCCCCTGAGTATTCTATAGCTGCAGAGACTTCACACCATGATTTTATCCCCTGAGCCAGGAACCATCCAATAAGCTTTTACTTGCTAAGGGCTGGGTTGGGTTTTTTTTGTGTGTCTTCTTTTGTCCTTATGATTTTGCACCATCACCAAAAGCCGTCATCTCTGCTTGGGCAAGGTTACTCGGGGCAGGTTGTTTGTTAAGTATAATTTGAAACCAAAACACATCTGGTAATTGTAAAGATAAAAATATGTGCCTGTATCTCTTTCCCACCATCTTTTGTTTGTTTTCTTTCCTCACTGTTAAGTCTAGTTCGTAAAGTGTATGTACAAGCATGTAAGTTCCTCAGTTTAGTCTCTCGTAAGTTTTGGACTTCTTTGGGACTTCTTTTTGGACTTCTGTGCTGTAAAATACTCAAGAAGTGGTTTTCTAAGCAGTATCTGCTATAACAATCCTATTGTAACTCTTTAGTGATTCTTTTGGTAATACTTGCATGATTTATTAAACAAAACTTTATCTTAAGTTGGAATCCGTTAAGATAGAACTTAAATGGAGCACTCAAGCTAAATAAGAAACATTTTAAAAAGACATATTTAAGCTTTCACCTTGGTTATTGCAGTTCAGTGTTCATCAAAGCTGCAGTTTCTCAATCCAGAATAAAAAGCTAATGATAAATCAGGGGCAGCCTCTTCCCTGACCCAACCAACCACGTGCTGCTCTTGTTGTGCAGATGCTTTCTGCAACGTTTCTTCCCATCAGAGTTTTATCAGTCTTGAAGTGGTGTACGGAGTTATTTTGGAGTCTTAGTATTATTTCTTCATTGCTCTTTTACCAGGATAAAGATGCCAAAATCAGCTTCCTTCAGAAGGCGATTGATACTGTTGTCATGGTAACAGGAGAGCCACTGTCAGTGAAACCAGCGCGTGTTGTGGCTGGACACGAACCTGAAAAAACCAATGAATTCCTTCAAGCAATTGGGAAGTGTTGCTTAAACAAGGCATGGCATTATCTATATATTTTATGGTGGTGACATATTATAAGAACTTATTTGCAACAGAGTGCTTATTGATACTCCTCTGCTATTTTTAATTATTACGCAAGATAATTGTTGGGTCACCTCTTATAATAATGACAATAACAGAGAGATAGTTTATGATCTTTAGTAGAGTTTGAGCCAAGTCCCCACACAAATACATTCTGGATATTTAAGTGTTTTATCGTGTACTGTTTTTTATTTTTCACCTTCCTTGTTGGTCATTTAATAGCATACGTTAGGGAGCTTTAGAACTTAAAGATGCACACACATTAATTGTATGACCAGATGCTGCCACCTTTGACTTTATCTCCTTTTCTTCAATTCTGTAAAGAAAGTAATCTCTTCAATGTGCTGCTGCTTGCTTGGTTTTTTACCCACAAATTTCACAGTTTTGGATTTACAAACCAGGAGAGAATCAGGAATCAACCCCAGGGCAAGCTGTTGCTGTTTCAGGAAGAAGACTTTTCCCAGCAATGGTTTGGTTTGGTCTTTTTGGTAATGTAGTCAAATTCCATTGCTATTTGGACATGAAACCATGATGATAACTTGTCTAAATGATGTAATGAATTAG
This sequence comes from Florisuga fusca, assembly GCA_038090715.1. Taxonomy (NCBI): domain Eukaryota; kingdom Metazoa; phylum Chordata; class Aves; order Apodiformes; family Trochilidae; genus Florisuga; species Florisuga fusca. The sequence continues at coordinate 1,580,945 of JAAWXA010000048.1, forward strand.
ATGCAGTGTAACTGCAGTTCAATGAAAGTAATTGTTAATATATTTTTCCTTAGTGACTGTTGCTAATTGAGCAAGTATTAGGTGATTTTATCTTCTGAGAGAATGTTTCCAAAAGAGCAGAAATAAAAGCTCCCCAAAAACCCAAGGAAGAAAACCAAACCAACAAACAAAAAAACCCAAAAACCCAGGTTTCCAACAGGAAAAAAACCCCAGTCATGTTCGGGGAGTTAGCAAGAAAGGAAATATGTAGTACATTAATACACTAATTCCAGTGATGTTTTTCTATTCCTTGCAGCTGTCTAGTGATGTTGCTGTAAAAAAGGTCTTAGCTGGGGAAAAACCTGATTCTAAAGGAAAACCTCCATCCTCTAAATCTCAAGATAAGGAAATCAGAGATTCTACAACAGAGGAACAAAAAAAACATAGAGAAAAGGAGGTGGGCTTTTACAGCTTTTTTGGGGTACAGGGACTACCACTATGGTTTCTTTGGTTTGATTTTGGTTTTTAGTTTGCATTTTTATCTGTGTAAAGTAACTTTGGGATAGAGTTGCCATGTATTGGAATTAATTTCTAGTTTTTACTTTCTTTTTAGGATAGAAGAGACACTGAAATTAAAGACAGAAGCTCGAGCAGAGACCGAAAAGCAAAAGATTTGAAAGAGAGTGAAAAAAGAAAAAAGGAAAGTGATAAACAGAAGGCTAATGAAGACAGGCACAAAGACTCTGAAAAAGACACCTTGAAGGAAGCAGAAAAACAAGAAAAGGAAAGAAACAGAAGCAGAGCAACCAAGCAAGAAAGAGAAAGAGAACCAGAAAAAAACAAGGGAAAAGGAGATATAGAACGAGAAGATTATCTTGCACATGGAAGGAAAGAGCAGGAAAGAGAGAAAAAAAATGAAGGAGGAAGAGAAAAGGGTGTATTGAAAGGAAGAGACAAGGATAAATCTAGGGACAGAGAACGAGAGAAAGACAGAGATAGAGGAAAAGACAGGGAAAAGGAACGACAAAGGGACAGAGAAAAAGATGGGGAACATTTAAAAGAACACAGAAAGGAGAGAGCAGAGAAAAAGGTAATTGAAATCTTACTTCAGAGAAAATAATTTTTGGCAAGCTGTGATAGGGAGTGAAAGTTTGTTATAATGACCTTGCATGTTTGTACTGTGTGCTCATTTTTAACAAGTACTTTCTTTAGCAGCCATTGCTGTCATGAAGTGAAAGTTTTGGTGGGGAGTTGATCTGGTAAGCAGAGTGTGTCTGAGGCTGTGGATGTATCTTCATGTCTCTGTCATGATAGATCTTGAGTCATCAGACTCATCTGACTGTGCTTCTTGAACATCTAATTAGCAGTTGCTTTTAACTCTGCATGTGTGAATCCTGCTGCTCACATTAGGTTATGTCTGGCAGAGAGAAGTGGCAGGATTCTGCACATCATATTACCTATACCTTATATTACATATGTTACATTATATTATATGTACCATATATTACATCCACCTTTTTTTTTTTTAACACTTCTGTCCTTCTCAGTGTAAAGTCCTAAAATGCAGTAAAAACCATCTCTTCTTTTTTTTTTTTTTGTTCTCTTTTTCTGCTCTGTTGCATGTTTCTTCATGGTAGAAATCCAGGTGTAATGGACATCAAAGATGCTTCTGTTAAGGATAGTTTAACTTTGCTACATGTGAGAAAGCACTTCTGTCAGTACCTGTGTGCTGTCCTTAGGGGTTCTTACTTTTCTTGTATTACTCAGAACTATATTTAACTGTCAGTTTTGCTTGGTTATTCTCTTATGCAAGGGAGAGAAGGTAAAGAGGGCAGGGAGATGGAGAAGGTAGTTGGATGTGCCTTGTGATGTGCTCAGTTCTACTCTATGCACGTTTCCCCTTTATGTTATTCAGGTAAGTAGCTTTCTTCTAAGCACACTCAATCTAAAGCAATTAATTTCTTTTCAGTCTGCAGATTCTGAGGAATCCATGCTTAGAAAAACACAGAAGCCAACCAAAGAGAGCAAGTGCCAGCCAGATGATGAGGTTAGTAGCAGAGAAGATCTGGGAAGGTGAATATTGAAAGTGTTGCATTTTAGAATGGTTTGGGAGTCTGCATTAGAGGAATGTAGGACTAAAAGATAGGTAGATGACAAGTTCTGTAAAATACATGGTTTTTTGTTTTGTTGGGTTTTTTTTCTTTTGCTAGTTTGTTTCATTTTCCAAATTTTATTTCTGTGTATTGATATGTTGGGTAATTCAGGAAGAATTTATTTATTTGTTCAAAGCTTTCAGCTTATTCCTGTCAATCTGTCCTGGAAAGTTTTGTTGTTTTGTTTGGTTTTTTTTTATTATTTTATTTTGTACTTTAATATAAATGACTGTTTTGGAAAGAAAATGAGAGCAATGCTGTGTCCAGGCCTGTGTTTTGCAGATGGATGATTGTAGGCCAGAACAGCAGCTCCCTGATTGCCCCAGAACAGTAGCTGTTGCTTGTGATACCACTGCATCTGCTGCTTCCTGAATACCTGAGGCAACTTTGGGAATTACAGAGCCATATGGCTAAATGTTTCAAAAGGGAGACTTCAATAAATTACCTAAAGCAACTCAGGCTAGGAAAAAATAGGCAGAAGGCAGAATCCCAAGTTTAGCAGGAGTCTCTGTTAGTCTATGAGCCACTGACATCATTGTGTCTTCTACATGAGATGACAAATTTATAGCTATTCTTTGACTGAAATCCAAACAAACTTTTTAAATTATTGGCACTTGGAGGGAGAGCTTATAAAATAGTTTTTAGCCTGCAGCAAACGTTCATGGCCAGGTTAAACTTCCTGCAAACTGGGTTTCTAATGGAAATTCTGAGCCTTATTCCAAACTATGGTAGTGCTCTTGGGCACCACAGTAATACACTGGGGCAGTAAAGTTTCATTTCCCATCTTAAGTGCTTTTGGGAGTGATTCCAAGACTTATGGGTTTATTACCTTAAATCTAGATGACATGCTTTCCTCTGCTTACTTGCATAACAGTAGATGTTGCTGAGATTTTTGGTGATGAAAACACAGACTTTAGACCAGTGTATGACAAACAAACTTCATCTGAAGACGGTGGAGGAGAGAAATGAAATTAAAATGTTGCAAATGAATTTTTAGAGCTGGAGAGCTAAGATGGCAGCACAAGGGGATTCAGAGGACATTACAACATAAATGAAATAAATGAAAAATGTATCTAATTGACTGGGGTTGATCTTGTTGACCTCAGAGCAGTTTCACAGCAGGGTAATGCCTTGATTCCCAGGGATTTACCCTGATATAAACTACTGCAACTCCATTTAAGTCATGCAGCAGTGAAACAAAAGTATTAAAAAGAAGGGAAACAACTTAATCCTTTATGCACATGGAGAACATTGAATCATATTTTGTAGTCTCTGCTTTATAATTAATAAATCTTCAGCATCTTTTTTTCAATCTTTAGCTTTTTTGTAACTATAATACATGTGAAACAATTTGAAGCAGCCCTTCTATATTTTTTTTTCCAAGCTTAGTCTTAAGTGGCTTCACATCAAAATGAGCTATCTGTCCTCCACTTGATTTTCATCTTGCTTCTTCTGTACTGGAATGAGGTTTTTTCTTCAGACACAGTGTTTGGCAGCAGAGGGGCATAGAAAAAGTGGGTGAAAAAGCAGTGGGGAAATGGGAACTTTTATTTCATAAGACATGTCTGTGGAATTTCAGGCTGAATGGCTTCTATGCTGCATTTACTTTAGAGAACAAATTAATTTAGATAATTTTTTTTCCATATCCTACATGCAGAGCAAAGCTGTCACTCAGTGTTTAGTTCCTGGCTTTCCTCCTATGAGTTGAGTCTCAATAAAGATGCTATTGTTTGTGCAAGTCATAATTTTTTCTTGCTAATTATCAGAGGCCAGCTTGAAAATGCTACTTAAATTTTGACAAGTCAACTTTTAATTTTTTTTTTTTTAGTTTTTAAATGTATGTGTTTTTGTGGTACTAAATGTACTCTGTATGTTACCCAGCATGGGATATTCATCACTATAGGTATCTTTAATTTTGTGGAACCAAAAGAAAGCAAGTATAAGTAGGAAATAAAAAAGAGACATTTGGGTAACACATGGCATTTAGACACAGACTACTTGATGCTTCAAGGCAAGCTGTTGCATACCATGTGGTTTCTGATCACAGCAAGTTGAGCTGTATTCAGTTAGCTTTCAGTCCACCTCAGGTAAAAGTCTCGTTTAAAAAAGATATTTCATAGTGTGGCTTGTTTACCTTCTAAATAATAAAGATAGCTTTGTTTTTTGACAAAAGGTGCTTCAGGTCATAGAGCTTATGTGAGTGTATGGGGCTGTTCATATCAAAGTGGCTGCAGAACAGGTATGTCATTTGCCCTGAAGGCCAAACACATTGCAAAAGTCTCTTCCATTTCACAGAAGGCTGCTGAAACTCTTGGCTGAAGCTTTTTGCAATATCCTGTCACTTTTGGCCACTTCTATAATGACTTTTATTTTTGCCCTACAAACTGCATTGCTCAGGAACTGGTCACTTCAATCAGTCTCTAAGTCGTATCTAATGAACTTCTATTTCTGTTGTTGGAACTCATCTCAACTATATAATTAAATGACTTTTGAATGTAAAAAGGATGTAGCTGCCCTAGGAGCAGAAGAGAGACTCATTCCATGGAAATCTGCTGGATATAGCTCAAATATTTTCAATCTGGTGCTGTGAACAACCCTCTCTTGATTGTGCTGGTTATTCATAACTGGCTCATATAATAGAAATCCATCATTAAAATTGCCATTTTGAAAAGTAGGCTTTTTCTAATAGTGATTTTAATTAGCAACAGCTAACAGCAGTAGAGCATCATTTTGCAAGCCTTCTTTTGAAGAAAAGATTACTCATCCACATTTTCCTAAAAAGTTTTATCACCACAGCACTCACATTGACCTTAGTAAATAGAGATCTTCCCTTGTTGCTGTTGCCAATAAATTATGCTTTTTACTCACAATAGCCATTTTAAGAATAACTATTAGAAATATGGACAGTTTGAGGAATAGAGCAAGAAATGTTTTTGGGGGGCCACACAGTTTGAAGTAAAAGCATTAGAAATGAGCTGTGTTTATTTCTTGAGGAATAGTCTGTTGCAAAAAATTAAAATGTGTGTTTATGTAGTTGTATTTATATAAAATGTATATACAGATTTGTAGGTTTACCTATACACACACACTCTATTGACAATATACATGCAAATATACCTCCTGCCACAATGGGTCTAATTAGTAGAAAAGTATTGTGGAGTGTTAATTGAATTACATTCCTATTAACAGACTTAATTCTTGTTTATTATTAGCAAATTATTATTTGCTAGAATTACAGGGGGAAAAATCCCAGTGGTCAGTTGATTTTATGAGTTGTCCCCCACTCTTTCTTGGGTGAGGGTGGTTTTTCTGCCTTCAAAAGTGGAGTGGACCCTGGCTAGAGGAGCTGTGTATAAGCATATACAGAATTAACTATGAGAGCAGTAGAGAAGTCACTGATAGAACTATTCATGAGATCATCTCATTAATTTAGAGATTGGAATGAAAAGGGGGCAAAATTAACAGTTAGGCAGGGTGTCTTTTTGAACCATATTCCTCTTCTTGACCTGAAACATTGGAAATGACTCTTTCCTCATGTCTGAAAGTAAAAGCCAGTCTATTTAAAGGCTGTTAATGAGGACAAAAAAGCAGATTGCACAGTTTACAGCAGGCTGCTGTATCCTTTCCAGATAGAAATGTAATTACTTAAAACTGGGAAGCGTGGAAACATTCATCTAGGCCTTCATTTTAATATGCTTTTTCCAGGATAGTGTGAGATGAAGTGTAAGATTTCTTTTAATGGCCCCAGTGGCTACTTTTCAAAGTCTTGGAGCCTGTGAGTTTGAAGGAGAAGAATGACCTATTTTATCTCCCTTCGGAAAGACTCAAATCATAAATACTGTGGGATTTATGTTTTTGTGTGCTACCATAGCGATTAAATTTTAGCTTTTGCTTTGCACCTGTTGCCAGCATGCACATGTGGCTCTACAAAAAATGTTAAGGGGTGTTTGTAGTCACTACCTGACATAAATAAATGACTGAATCAGCTCCTCCAGAAGCCTCAGCACCTATTCTCAAGTCCTTCTCCACCTGTGCTAATAATTACATCACCCAAGAGCTGCTTGAGTGCACCAGATGTGGCCCATGGGCCTATAGAGCCAGACTTTAATGGTATGTAACCTTTTTTTGCTCCTAGCATAGTGTTGTAGCTGTGAAAGATGTTGGTAATTAAGGTGGACTAAGATTAACTGCTTCAGTATTAGAGATGTATTTTGGACCTCTGTCTATAGCATGCCAGAATTTTCTAAAAAGTGAAATGAAAATACAGGTAGCTCTGGTTGTGGGTCAAATAATAATTGTAATAACCCAATGAAGATAATGCCAGTGAAAACTAGACTGTGTCAAAGCAGGACTGTTTTGGCTGGTTTTTTGAGAAGCGTGGGATGTGGGGCTTTCTTTAGGGTGGCTGAATACCTGAAATTCTGAGCATGCATGTTCTATTAGAGTCGAGGTGAAGGAGATGGAGTATCTAAAGGACCTAACCTGTCTGCTGAAGGTGGCTCTTGCACAGCCTGCTCACTTTCCTAAAAGCACCTCCAACCAGTTCAGCTTCTCAGTTTATCACAGTTTGCACACAGTGATTATCTGTTTTGAATTAAGCACTTCCCCTCTGTTTGTCAAAACCTGTTGAGCTTGTGGTGCCTTACAGCAAGTAAAAAAGGCAGAATTTGCCTTCAAAGCAAATTTATCACTGTGTTCCTGACATGAGCTTCATTCCTCTGGTTCATGGAGCTGCATCTCCAGGGCCTGTGGGTACATGGTTGAAACCTTGCAGAGTCAGGATGTTTCTCTCATACCTGATGTAGTTTGAGTGAAAATACTCCCCACTGTTCTGTGTTTTCAAACATCTTGTAGTGTTATTTTCTGTCATGACGTGTATGGTCCATTGACCTACATGAAGGGTATTATGGAGAGTGAATGTTTTACATTGTGTAAGTTGACAGTTTTATCTTACAGATTGTTGGAACAAATTATGTTAACAGTTGCATAGAAGTGGAAGAATTTGTAATTTTCATTTATGTTATCAGTGTTGTCAGTATCTTATCTACAGGGTTGGCAGTAAATCTTGAATGCAAACTGCATGGACTGTTAATTCACACAAACTACAAAAAAAGGAAAATAAAGGAAAATATCCTTTGAGGTGGTAGACATCATTTCAGGATTTTGAATGAGATGCAGAGGTGTATTCTAGGAAGAGAGGGCACACAAATACAAAATGCTATTCTATAAATCACCTGTGCTTCATCTTGTGTGTTCAGAGGTGGTTGCTTCCTATTTAGTGACAAATGTTGTTAATGAAATCAGGGAGTTAGGTAGAAAGTCAGGAAAGTTATTAGAAGCAGGAATGGCTTGTTGGAAGCTGATGGGTTTTTTTCCTGTGTGTGGTAAGAAGTGGGAAGCCCCACGTGTGTGCACAGTGGGCCAGATCCCCTCGCTGGCTCCAGCCTCTGCTCTGCATGCAAGCAGAAGTTATAGACACACTGAGGCTGGAAAAGACCTTTAAGATTATCAAGTCCCACCATCAGTCTCACACTGCAAAGTCCATCACTGTGGATTCTGCTCCTTCTGATGGCCAAGAATGGTGTAAGGGACTGGACTGTCTCCTTCACACCCTGATCCCTTACCCAGGGGTTTTGTTGGGCTGGTAGAAGTCTTCCTTTACACCTTCTCTGAAGGCATTTCAGCCTCAGCTGTGGTTCAGACAGAGTGTATCTTGAGTAGTAAATCTGTAGTATATCCTACCTGTAGTAAGCAGTGGCAGCTTTCAACGATGTGCCTCTTTGTCCTCTCTTGCCAGGGTGTTGTTGCAAGGTTTTTTTGTAGGGCAAGTGCTTCAGCCTCTCCAGTGCAACCTGTGCATGGACCTGTTACTCCTTCACGCATGGGGAACCTCACAGTCCAGGGGCTTTTTCTGCTGGGGCTGGTGTTGCTCTCATCTCACAAGAGGCTACTGCGTATGCACATCTTTTTCCCAACCTCCAGCCAAGTGGACCTGCTGATTTAACTTGTTCTTTTCCAAGCACATATGACCACTGAAACATTGACATGTATGGTCTGTCAGGTGCTCTTGACTTCAGGCAGTGAAAGCTACAGCCAGAGAAAAGAAAATAATTCTCATATGTGCTCTCCTGTTTTCATTTCCTAGCCTCTGAATCACTGTTGGACTAAAGTCAGAGCCCTCAGAAGTGGCCTGAATTTTCCTCCAGTTTGATCTTTTCCACTTTTGAATGCTTACTCTCCTTCCTCTACTAGTTGCACCTTCAGATCATATATTGCTTCTCTGCTGGAATTTCTGGCAGGATCTGATTCTTTGGTTGTCCAGGACCTTTGACCAGGAAAGTTGCAATTTTAGTAAAGTATTATGCAAATCTAGTGGCTCAGTTGTTTAGTCTTTGCTTCTGTTTTGGAATGAGATTTAGAAGACTTCCCAGAAGGTTAAAGAGGAGTCTTTAACCTGTGTATTTGATGCAGCTGAAACATATAGGAAGCTGTAAGCTTCTTACTCATTTGGGTAGCTCACTGGTAGCTAAGTATGGTATCCAAAGACCAGCAGTGGCATCAGAGGTGCTCTACAGGTTTGACTAGATTGCTCTGCCTTGGATACTTCTAGTTCACATTTGGAAGTTGCCTCTACACTAATGGAATCTAATAATATAGGTTCATTTAAAAGAATATAGCACGTAGCCTGGAAAAATACCTGCAGACTTTGAGGAAAAGAGACTTGACATAATCTTATATATGTGGATCAGTTTGTAAGTGAATATTTTTTAATGTATAATACATACAGATAAAAAAGCAACACATGTAAGTGAATTTTATATATAAATATATACATATTTTTAATATACAATTGTGTAAGTTTGTGGGCTTTTTTTTTAAAGAGTGAAAGTCCTGCAGGAATATCAAGGCAGCCATCAACAAAAGGATCAAGGCAACGCGCCAAACCCAGAGGAGAAGGTAACTAGAGGGAGGATATTATATCTATTAAATATGCTGGGGAGTTATTGAATAAGAATAGCATAAATACTTAAATATCCCTGTTTATTATTTGCAATGTTTTTTTTATACTTCCAGCCTGCATTTATTAACCCAATAGGCACTTCTTCTATATGGATCTGATACACAGAAAACAGTACTCAGTTTAGGTGTCAGGCACTCATGCACAATTGCAGGTATAAATTCAACCTGTCCTTGATTTTTATTGTGCACTCTCTTCATGGGATTTTTAATTGGTCTACAACTCTTTCTGTTAGTTTCTCATGAACTGTTTCTTTGCTTAATAACCTAGCAGGCTTAGACAAGCATGCAAAATTTTGGTACATCCTCAGTGACAGATAAGTGGACAGTATGTCTTAAGTTGGTAAAATTATATTGTATGTTTCCTTTACTTAAATTCACATGTAAAGTTTTCTTAAATGTTAACAGCAGAACAACATTCAGCACACCGTTTTTGTTTTGGTAAGAATTAAGGTATTTTGTTTAAGGTTGTTTTAGTTTGATGAAATATACTTGTGAGGCATGATGTGCTTTCCTGTAGGAATAAATCATACAGCCCTGAATCCTGAATTTGTAACTTTTATCACTTATTAATATTTGGGAAGAGTGGTCTTCCTATGTTTGGTTAGGGAAACCAAACTTTGCAATAATTTCTCAAGACTTCTCACTGAAATCTTAGTGTTTGATCTTTAGAATTTTGGGGTTTGAAGTCAAAAGATCATATTTGTAAAAAAAACTTCAGTCAACAAAAAAAGCACATTCCCTGAAATTAACTGAGTACTGGCCAGTGCAAAAAGGAATTTTGGATATTTGCTTGAGAAGCAGTACACTGAACAATCCATATTTGTGTTACTGAGGTTTCTTCAGTGTCAGGATAGCTGGGTGAATTCAAGACTACCCAAACCCTTCTGAGTGATAGCCATAGCTTGAAACACAATGCCCCAAGTGTAACATGGAGAAGATCTGGTGTTAATCAAAACCTCTGGTTTACAGATGATTTGATGATTAGAGAAGATTCCTCTAAGTAGCAAAACAAGGGCACATGTTAGTAGGTCTTTTGATTTTGACTTTTTGACAAAGCTGTGTGGGCCTGTGGTTTGTGTTGGAACAGAGAAGGTGATGTGGGTATTATCAGGACTGAATTCTGGCCCACAGTGTCTTCCATGGTAACTGAGCCAGGTGTAAGGAAGCCAACCCTGTGATGTTTCTGCTGAGAGTGCCAGGGAATGAAGGCCAGGTTATTGTTATTTCTTATTTGTTACTGAGGAATTACCAGCAGGAAATTACAATCTCCAGAAGGGCCCAGCTCTTTCAGTACTTGAAGAGGGCCTATAAGAAAGATGGGGCCTGTAAGACAAGGGGTGATGGTTTTAAATTAAAATAGTGGAGATTTAGGCTACATACAAGGAAGAAAGTTTTTACAATGAGGGTTGTGAAAGACTGGAACAGGTTGACCAGAGAAGTGGTATAAGCCCCATCCCTGAAAACATTCAAAGTTGGGTTGGATGAGGCTTGGAGCAGCCTGATCTAGTGGGAGGTGTCCATGGCTATGGTAGGGGCTTCAAATAGATGACCTTTAAAGGCTCCTTCCAACCCAAACCATTCTGTGATTGATTGTGCCAGCCAGGAGTCACCCCTTGTAGCCTTGTGACCACCAATTCAATGGATTTGCACTGCAAGAACTCCAGACTGAATCATGGCCAATGGATGAGGAAGTTTGTAGTAATCTCATTTTTGCTTAAGTGCTAAGTTGGACAAGACTATCACCTGTGATACCAGGTCTGTGGTGTCAGTGCTTGTTCATCAGGAAGGTTGATATAAACTGTAATTATTTGATTCCAGGCCATTTTGCCATCGTTTGGATGATAACCTCCTTGGAGTTTTTTCCTGACTGAAGCTTTTTAACAAATGGTGCAATGATCACTAAACCTTCTTCCTCATCTGCCTCACACCTGCACTGGTCATTTGTCTCTTTGGGAAAGATTTAAGTGACAATTTTAGCCTTGAGATTGGTTTTAACTGAGTTTAATAGGCAGTTGTACCGGGCTTTGCAAAGAGGTAAATAATGACATCTGTAAAGGTGCTACATTGCAGTTGATTGTGTCACCAGCTTTTGTTAGTAAGTGTGACTAAATATTGTGTTTGTTAACTTACTGGAAACTAGATTATTTTTTTAATATCCCAAGTAATTTATATTTTCACATTGGGGAAAAAAGGAGTCTAAACTTAATGCTGCTATCCCTTTGTGTAAGAAAGCCAAGAGGAACAGCCTGGAGAAACACGTAGGTACAGGAATAAAACTGACTGGTACCCAGACCTCACATAATGACACTGCAACTGCAATTTGTGTCTGTATTTAAATGCCTTTTTCCCTGTATTGTTTCAGTGACCTGATTATTTACCATGATCCAAAATTTTTAAAACATTTTTGTGCTCTGGGTGCAGATATTTTAATACTAATGGAGAAGTGTCTGTACATAAATCAGTTTAGTAGCTCTGTTCAGAAGATGCAATAACACCTATGAATTGATACCTGTTAAAATAGCTAACTCTGACTCAACACTGGTACTGTTCAGACTAATGAAGCATTAAGATCTTCATACACTTTGTCTGCCAATGTCATTATTATTAAATTATGTAAAGGGATTGTGTGTTGCTATGTGTCTTCCTAAGCATCCACATTTTCATGGAGCTTCTGTTTTTCAGTGGGTTTCCATGTGTATGGGGCAGAATTCTGAAGTTGTATCAGAGCTTGGGTAGAGCCTTCAGTCAACAGCCATGTTTTCAAAAGGACTTGGAAAAAATTAAAAAGATGTTTAGGCACCTTAAATACTTTGGAAAAGATCTGATACTTTGGATATTAATGTCAGTTGACTTAGGAGGTGAATTCAAGTTGGTGCTTCAAAATTGAAAATCTTACATCACATCTCATGTGCTGTGGGGTTTTAATAATTTTGCAGCTGGACAATATCATCTGGATTCCATTAAATATAGTCTTGTTTTACTAGGCAGTGATCCTTAGCTGATCCTATAACATTTTTTATTTCCCAGGATTTGAATATTTTTTTATAATGTGAATTGGCTCTAAAGTAGTGACCAAACACACCCCATTTTACAGCATCATCCCTTCTTTAAAATCAGGATTATTTTTCTGATAACTGAAATCCAGTTAATGACCTTGCAGTTTTGGCTGCAAGGTAAATATTTTCAAATACTCCTCTTTTCATGATGCATCAGGGCAGTGCACTCAAATTTCATTTTCTCAAAATTATAATCACTTTTTTTGGTGGGGTTTTTTTTTCTTTTAATATATCAGAGTTGCACTAGTGACTAGAGCTTACTGGTGCTTCAGTTAGTAATCCAGAGAGTATTAAAAACTTTCTAGAGCCATGCTGATGACTGTTGCACACAGTCTCTGTATTTATTGGTGGTGGTGATTAAAGGCTTATATATTTTCTAACATTAACTGATGTTAAATACATTAATGGGAGAATGCAAAAGGATTGGTATCACAATTAAACTGGTAATAAACAAAACTGAAATGGGGAATGGAAGACTAGTTAAGCAAAACCAGATACATTTGCTGTCCTGGTAATTTAAACAGTTTATACCAGAACATGCTCACCTCTGTTATGAACAAATTCTTGATGGTATTAGACCAAATGTTTTTGTTCTTTAATGTTACATTTATTATTGCTCAGGCACTGGCTGCTTTTAGAGTTGTAACATGCCTTGAAGCAAAGCTTGCATCATGCAATAAGAACCTTTTTTGCTAATTTAAAAGTTGATTGATAAAATAGACTTTTTTTTTTTTTTTTTAAAACTTGGGGTTGCTCTTAATTGAGATCTGAACAGGTTTCCTTTCAGACAGTGACCTGCTTTCTAAATGGAGATGATAGAATGAAGTGCTTCTCTTTCCACTGCCTTTTCTGCTACACTCCAGGTCTTTTGGGTAACTTCTGGCACTGCTGGGGATGAATGTTTAAATGGTAGTTTTGGTTTTATTAAATGACAATTCATTGTGGCCCTGGTCAGCACAGGAAAATCACACTGCTGCTTGACCTCCCTCTGCTGTGTGCTCATCTTCTCCTAAACTAGTAGAACTTGGCTCTTCTGCTGCATCTGTGGATGCTTCTCAGGGCATGGGAGGAAGAGTAAACCCTCCAATGTTGATCTGGATGTCCTGACAGCTTTCTCTTTTTGCTGCAGTGCAGCCGTTTTCATCACTGCTTTTGGAGGTGTTGGTTATTGCAACCCAAGTATTACAGAATTATAGTGCCACAGAATGGTTTGGGTTGGAAAGAACTTAAAGATCATCTACCCCTATACATGACATTATCTATTAAATCTTCTCCAGTGCTACCAGAACTGTTTGCTTATTTGTTGTGGTGGTGGGCATTGTACCTGAGGTTTTCTGTAGATAGAAGCTCTGTGAATATGATCTTTACTTTTGTGTCACCGTTACCTCTTTGCAGATGAGTCTTGGAAGTGCTGGGTTCAGTTCTGTTTTAAATACACGTGTTCTTTCTGTGTATGTAATCATGGCTATTTCTGCTCCTGCTGCATTTTGAGGGGTGGGAGAACTGAACATATTACTCCAAGTGAAGATGTGTAGGTGTGTGTGTATCTATCTATATATATATATTTAATTATGAGAGGAAAGCTAAATATTCTACCTGTTCTCTACACTTCTTGGCAAACTGTATGAATAGTTTGACTGTTTTTGACCATGTTTACAGTGTTCAATGAACAATGCATTTTTAGGGATGATGTCCAGATGGTGCTGAATCATTTTTCCTTTGCATCCCTCATCCCTGGATGTCTCTTTTCCCTGTGCAGCTTAAGAAATCAGCCATACAACTGAATATTCCAGCTTTCAATGTTGTCCTATTGTAACTAGGGAAGTTCGTTTAAGATAACTGGTAGATTAAAGGGTCTTTATTAGTATTTTTTTTTCCAAAAATAAAGCTGGTTTAGGTAGCATCAATAGCTAACAGCCATTTGTGGACTGGGCTCTTCTATGGCATTACCAGCAAGTTACAGAGTTCAGCTACCAGAAATCATCATCTTTTCTTGCTTGAAATTTCTTAATAGCTTTAGCATAAAATATGTTTAAAGCTGAAGCCTTTGAAACAAACCAAAGTGCATTATGCATTCTAAGTATTATACAAACAATATTGTGTATTTTAGCAATTGTCTTAGACTTTATTCGGTAAATATTATCTTGTTTTGCCATCTATCAGGCTAATAAATGTCTATAAATCATTTCTGAACTCATGAAGCAACCATTAGTTTGCAGTAGCATAAGGAGTTCAATCAGTGGTGTGATTGAGAACTTTGATTGTTACTTACTTAAAATCAAGATGGTTTATTAAACTAGAATATACCTTAAAGAAATAAAGTATAACAGGTACTCAGCTTGGCTTTTTATTTTAAATTTTTTTTGGTCCTTGATTTCATTTGATTATAAATCTTTTTGTTACAGGAATCAAGGAAACAAAAAGTGTGGCAGATAAGATTTCAGAGCACAACACTGCTAAACTGCAAGAGGAAGCTGAACCAGAACTTGCAGTAAAACAGAAAGGTAAGGGAGAACAAAAACTTCACTGCCTTGGAAAGTCTAACTTGAGTGCTTTGGGGTTAAACTTGAATCCATGCAGCTAAATCATTGAAGGAGGGAGACTTACACTTAACCCAGCTGCTGCCTTCTGTTTTCGTTATGTCTTGTGATTAATGTCCTGGTGTGAAAAATGTACATTCTTTGATAAAACAGGTACTTTGTGTTCTCTCCTTCCTTACTCTTATGCAAGTCCTCAGAGTCACTGTGCTTCCAGTGTCCCAGATGCTGGGCTGCTGCTCCTGTGTCCTTCAGTGACTCCTTGTGTAACAACTGGATCACTGCACAGTGCCTTTTTGTGCACCTATTTGGGAGTCTCACTTACTGTTTGCATTTTACATGGTTTTAGAGGAAAATTCCATCTCTGAATTCTGATTTCTTCTATATTTTTTTCCCAGGTTGTATGTAACTCCCAAGATACAGGTAGTTAATGAGGTATCTGTATCCAGCTACAGCATACATGGAGCCATAGAAGCAAAAATTTAGGAGAAAGAATGGAGTTTTAAACAAAAAGCTGGTTTTGTTTTCTGCTGATCTAGATGTTTGACCTAATTCAGGGAGCTGATACCATGAATGTGGGAGGTCACAGTCTGTTTTCTGGTCCACCTGTGGCCTTCAGGTCCTCATAGCTGTGTCATTTTAATGAAATAGGTGGCTGGACAAGACACTTGCATGATCTTACACAACTGGGAGAGCTTCTATGCTAATTCCTTTTAAAACTTTGGAGCTGTCTTGTCTATTGGACTCTATCTGATATGGAATATATTTTTATATTCTGTTTCTAATTTGAATATATGTAGGAGGAGTACCCCAAGGGTCATTATTGGTTTGGTTTGGTTTGGTTTGGTTTGTCAGGTGTAAGAACTAAATATTGCATTAACTGTTCTTTATTTTTTACTTTATTCAGTAAGATAGTGTAACATAGTAATGGATCTGTGACTGTTAATTTTCTGTTAAGTTCTTAGAGAGGTGAAATAGTCATTCACACATTTTATAGTTTTCACAGTTGGCATGTGAAACCAGTGATGGCAGTCGATAGGAACAGTCACTGCAAATAGCCAAGTTGGATGCTGTTTGTCAGTAATTCTTCCTGTATTCTTGCATTTTTAGATGCAAATTGAAGCTATCAAAATTTCTAAGGGAAGAATAATTTATAGGATGTTTTTAAAAATTAATTGACAGAAATATATTTTTTTCTCTGGATCTTTTGGAGTATTATTGCTGTATTCTGCTTTAGTCTTATTTTTGGATCACAAATCTGTTTTTGAGCATTGAGGCTCTTTCCATTTTTTTCTCTATAAAGGGGGGTTTGTCAGCATATCACTTATTCTCCCTTTGGAGATCATCACTAGCTAGTCCATGGCAACCTCTTAAATAAGAATTATATGTGTAAAGCTTTTGTGGCAGAGTGTGTTCTGCCCTGCTTCAGCTATTTGCTCATACACCCCTGAAGATGGTTAGGTTCCACTTTCTTTAGATGTGCAGAGAAATGCACCCTCCATGGCAAGAAGGGAGGAACAGTTGAATTTCATGGTTCCTTTAGGAAGTGTCGGCTTGCATGAGGCTTTTTCAGAAGTTGGTGATTATGTAAAATTTTTCTGAATCTTGTGAAATTCTAAGATGAACTTTATTTTGGGGGCTCACAAGTGCAGTTTATCTTCTCACAGTTTTGTGAATTTATATCAAAGTAATGATGTCACTCCTTCTCTTGAGTCTCACCTACCACCCATTGGCAGAGAACTGGCATTATACATAAAATAGAGGAGTTATTAGTTGGAAAGGAGCTGAAGATAGTGCTGCCACAAGGCTTTCAAGGGTTTAGGAGGTACTTGGGACTATTTTTAAGAAGCATTATGTTCTGTGAACTGCTGCTGAATTTCCTCTGGGCCTTCTCTTTTCATATGTATGGACTGTGAAAACTTAGTTGGAGGACTGAGCAGTCCCTGTGCTTTAATAGTTCAAAGTAGTTTGGCACAGCTCTGCCTCTCAAACCTGTGGTACTTTTACACATCTCATGTAATTTTTGGGAGTGTCTTGGATATTCTATCAAGACAAACATTTTGTTCCTCCCTTGTCTTTTGGCTTGTATAAAAAATATTTGGTTTCTGATGAGTGTGTTACCTTAGTGACCAGAATGTTGATGTCTTTAGCACAAAACTGTGAGTTTTTTGAAAACACTTCCTGCTGGTTTTTGTTTGTCCCTGTTCTTCCAGCCCTGGAAGTAGTTCCCAAGTAAGAAGCTGGCTGTAGGTCTTGTTGTGTGCTTCATAGCTTAACTTGGTCAGATTATAGTTAAGAATTTAGATATAAGCTCTGAAAAATCAATGTATTATTTCCAGGTGAATTTGCCAGCATCTCAGGAAAAGTATAGTGAAAAAAGACCAGCACTGAACATACCAGTGATAGTTAAAAACTTCTAATAGAAAAAACGGTGCATTTTAATAAATAAAGCACCTCTCCAGATTACTGCTTTTTTTCACATTTTATACTTGTCATTAAAGAATTTTTAAACTGTAGCCAAGCATAATTAAGTTGCGTTTGAATTATTTGAGTAGACTTTTTTCCAGGTTGTTTCTGTTTTACCAAGAACACCAAAAAGCCAACTATGAAAGTGCTTTGGGTTAAAAAAAAAAAAACAAACTCAACAAAAGTAGTAGTTTATGAGCACGTTTATGGGTTCTAACTTGAAAATAAGCAGAAGCCATGTGGAACTTTTTGCAATATATTACAGGTAGTTACTACAACAACCAGATTAATAAAATGTACATTTTCCATTTCCTTAATGTCAGTACACGACATTGTTTCATTCCTTGTATTACTTGTTGTGTTTGCTTTTTTTTTATTATGAGAGAAAGTGATCCACAAAACCTTTCCTTAAATAACTGGATAATCGGGCCCATAAGAGATGGGGACTCTGGAAAGCTGTTCTGTGTGAGGTCCTTGGAGCACCTCTGTGTGCTCACTGCAGGTGGGGTGTGGATGAACCAGGGGTGTTCATCAAGAGTGATCTTAGAGATGCTCATTTTTCACAGAAATGCTTGCAGGACTCCATGTAGCTGTTTCTATCTCATGAGCAGTTGTAACACCAGCCTGATGCATGTCAGGACAGAGAGAAAGAGCAATGGATCAGCTGAGTCCTTGACTCTGGCTGATAACTGCTCCAAAAGCTAAATTCCTCTAGCAGTCTGCACTCCTTGCTTCATGGTAGCTGTTTCTTTGAAAATAGAGATTCCTACAGGTATGGCTTCCTAGTGGATGGGTGTATAGGGAAGCAAGGGAGAGCTGTACATGCTGCCCACACACCTTTGGTGTGCCAGTGGTCAGTTATTCAGATTGAATATCACATGCAAAAAATTAAAAATCCTGAACACCCTTATTCCTAGGAAGGACGTGAAGATATTGAAGCAAGTCCAAAGGAGGCCATGAAGATTTTAGAATGATAGAGAGTTTTCAGTTGAAAGGGATCCCCCTGCATGGATGGGACAGCCATTCTATGATTCTATGACTGTTCAGCCTGGAGAAGAAAAGGCTCCAAGGAGACCTTAGAGCACCTTCCAGTACCTGAAGGGCCTACAAGCAAGCTGGTGAGGGACTTTTGACAAAGGCATGGTGTGACTATATGAGGGGGAATGGTTTCAAACTGAAAGAGGAGAGATTTAGATAAGATCTTAGGAAAAAATTATTTTCTGTGAGGGTGGTGAGACACTGGCCCATGTTGCCCAGAGAATCAAAACAGAATAACAGAATTATCATAGTTGGAAAATAAACTCTAAGATCACCCAGTCCAACCATCAACTCAGAAAAAATCACTGGGCCCACTGGGTCATGTCCTTAAGTGTCATCTCTACATGTTTTTTAAACACCTCTATGTAGAGGCAATCAGGTGAACACAATCAGGTGTTGCCAGTCAGGAGGAGGAAGGCATGAGCTCCTGTTCAGCCCACCTGTGCCCAGTTAGGGCTGGGCCCACCTGCACATGAGCAGAACTGGGGGACCAATAAAAGGCGAGCCTTGAGGAGTGAGGTGGAGGTCACTCCTGACCAGCCTGAGGATGAGGATAGTCAACTCCGGAGCGTTAGCACCGAGATAGACTAACTGATTCTAAGGGCAGCTTTTGGAGTGCTGTTCTTGCACCTTGGCAAGAACACCTACTGGACCTCAAAACACTGTGGTCCAGGAAAGGACTGTCTGCAACATCTGGTGGAGAATGTGGGCAGGGGTCACTCCTGATCAGCCTGAGGAAGAGGGGTGAGCTCCTGTTAGGGCAGCGGTAGCGCGTCTGACTCCAGATCAGAAGGTTGTGTGTTTGAGTCACGTGGGAGCACCACCAAAAAACGGGAGAAGGTGAGAGCTCGTGGCGCAACAGCAGCACGTCTGACCCCAGATCAGAAAGTTGTGTGTTCGGATCACGTCAGGGTCACCAAAAAAATGGGACTCAACTAGCCTCCTCCTTAGACTGAGCAGGAGTGACCTCCGCCTTGCTTCTCGAGCCCACCTTTTATTGGACCCCCAGTTCTGCTCATGCGCAGTTGGGGCCAGCCCTAACTGGGCACAGGTGGGCTGAACAGGAGCTCATGCCTTCCTCCTCCTAACTGGCAGCACCTGATTGTGTTCACCTGATTGCCTCTACACCTCTAGGGAAGGTGACTCCACCACCTCCCTGACCTTGCCCCATCCTTGGAAGTGTTCAAGTGTTTAAGGGCTTGGAGCCACCTGGCCTTGGGGAAGGTGCCCCTCCCTGTGGCAGGGTGTTGGGACTAGATGAACATTAAGGTTCCTTCCAACCCAAATAAGTCTGTGATTCTATCATCTTCCCAAGCCTGTTTGGATAAAGACTGCTGAAGAGTTCCTCATTCAGTCTGACATACCTGGGGTACCCACGGTCACCAGTGGGTTGCTCAGCTCTTGTGATTACATGTGCTGGCCCCAAGCAGAGCCTTTATTAAAAATCAAATACTTTATTAGTGAGCAGACCTCTGCTTTCTATTTCTCCATACTTTTGTGGTCTCCATCATGCAGGAAAATGCCTTTTGCTGTGTGGAAGGGAAACTTTGACATCCTTATCAGGTCTGTTAGGCAGGAATGCTAAATGCTAATGGCTGTAGGACTGCTAATGTCTCTGCTCACTCCAGGGAGTTGAACTAGGTGACTTTTAATTGTCCCTTCAAATCCGAAGTATTTTGTGTTTGACTGATGTATGGTGGTTGTTCCTGTACCGGACTGAGGGAAAACTTAACGTAGCACTTAGAGTTGTTGTGTGTTTATGTATAGAATCTTAGAGTCATTTTGGTTGCAAGAGACCTTGTGGCTGAGGCCACCACTAAACCATGTCCCTCAGCACCACATCCACATGGCTTTTCAATCCCTCTAGGGATGGTGACTCCACCACTGCCCTGGGCAGCCTGTGGCAAATCCTGACAAACCTTTTGGGGAAGAAATTGTTCCTTGTATCCAACCTAAACCTCCCCTAGCACAACTTGAGGCCATTTCCTCTTGTTCTGTCACTTGTTGCTTAGGAGAAGAGACCAACCCCCACCTGGCTACAACCTCCTTTCAGGGAGTTGTAGAGAGTGAGGAGGTCTCCCCTCAGCCTCCTTTTCTCCAGGCTGAACACCCCCAGTTTCCTCAGCCACTACTCATAAGACTTGTGCTCTTGTATCTGCATTATGTTCTCCAGTAGACCATATGTAGAATTAACAGACTGTATAAGCTTTTTTTTCTTCCCCCTTCAAAATGTATATGTGCTCTGTTCAGCAGTTTGAACTGACAAGATCCTACCCATGAATTGGCTGTTCTGAGAAAGGTCACTGGGAAAGGTACTTTTTACCTACCAAAATGTTTTGTAGAAACTGGTGAAGCTGGTGAATGCTGCTTGTAATCCTGCACAGTCAGATTGTCAAGGCAAAGGTGTAACTTGATTTGTTATAGAAATGTATGTTTTTCCTCTTAGGTTTTGGTAGAAAGAGCAGCTTTAAATATTGCAAATGTTGCCATGCAACAGTTGAGTGAGATGATGTAATTTTCATAGATGAGAGAATTTCACAATATTAAGAAACAAATAAAAAAAATGTTTTTTCAGTGCCCCTTTTGAATTGTGAATGCTCAGAGCTGTTTAAAAAATGGAAGTTCACAAGAGATTTAACTTTTATGTAAGCTTGTAGAATTTTATTTCTAACTTTTAAAGTTTGTCATGTGGTGTATTTCATGAGCACACATTCAGGTATGGTTCAAAAATACTGTTCTGAGAAAAGTTAAACTTGCCAGCTAAGCCACAATTGTATGGCTTTGTTTTTTCTTTCATTTAATAGAAGGAGGAGCAGAAAATGTGGCTCCTGAAAAGCCTGCAGTATATGAAGATGGGGAAGTACCTAATGATGTTCCACCTCAGCCCATCCAAAGGTTAGTTCCTGTCCTTAACTCTCTTTGATTCAAGCTATAATGTGTCTGGAAGAAATGCAATCTGTTTGAAAACAGCAAGGAAATTTGGAGCAGCACATTTCTGCTAGTGCTACCAAATAATAAATGTTATCCCACATATGGTTCCCTTTATTCACTTTCATTTCCTTCTATAAAGAAAACGTTAACTTTGTGAAGTATTTTGGACTTATTTTCTTAATCTGTAAAGTGTTTGATGTAATGTTATTAAAATATGAGGGATGTGTGGAGAGTCTAATGAGAAGAACATTGCATTATATACATGACTTCCGTTAGTCTGGTGTCATGGATAAGATGAACTTGCCTTTTAAATCCCAAATTACTTTTCCTTTGCCCAGCAAAGGTTTGTGTAATTCTGTCACTTGTGAAAATACTTTTTTTTTTTTTCTGTTTACGTGACAGCATGTAATGTTAATGCTAAATTTTTGGTTAATGGTACATAACTGTGCTGGATACAGGTTCTTTTTTAGTGAGAAAAAATAAGAGGTGGTTCTGCATGGAATTAAAATTTTTTGATTCAGGACACATTTTCTGGATTTTTCTAGGCTCCTGCTAAGATAGCAAGTATTGTGATACTGGGTTGTATACTGTGAGTGGGTTTAGTGGTTTTATGCATCAGCTAATTTACTCAGCACATGTGTGTGTACATGCCTCTTCCTTTGGAGCACATGTGAAGCTTCCTTCTATATTATAAATGAAAAAGCCTCTTTTACATTGCAGACGTATTCCCCGTCCTGGCAGTGCGAGACCAGCACCTCCTCGAGTAAAACGTCAGGAAAGTGCAGAGGTCTTACTTCCAGAAAGGTAAAGAATGTGGGAGGTGCAAAGCAGATGTTTCTAGCACTCATGCCACAGTATTCTCAGATCTTGTGTGTCTCACTTGCTGCTCAACAGCTTTAGGAGAGATCACCTCACTGTGCGTTGAATCAGACTGGAAATTCAGAGTCAGAGAATCACAGACTGGTTTGGTTTGGAAGGGACCTTGAAGATCATCTAGTTCCAACCCCCCTGCCATGGAAAAAAGACACCTCCCACCAGACCAGGTTTCTCCAACCCCCATCCAACCTGGCCTTCAAGACTTAGAGGAAGGGGGCAGTCACAGCTTCTCTGGGCAACCTGGGCCAGTGTCTCACCACCCTCACAGAAAAGAATTACTTCCTAATATTTCATCTAAATCTCCTCTCTTTCAGTTTTAAACCATTCTTCCTCATCCAGTCACTCCATGCCCTTGTCAGAAGTCCCTCCCCAGCTTTCCTGTAGCCCCTTCAGGTACTGGAAGATGCTCTAAGGTCTCCCTCCTCATTACCTTCTCTTCTCCAGGCTGAACAGCCCCATCTCTCTCAGCCTGTCTCCATAGCAGAGGTGCTCCAGCCCTCTTTGTGGCCTCCTCTGGACTCACTCCAGCATCTCTATGTATTTCTTGTGCTGGAGGCTCCAGAACTGGACACACTCCAGGTAGGATCTCATCAGAGTGGAGTAGAGGGGCAGAATCCCCTCTTTACCTGCTGGTCACACTGCTGGTAAGGTAGCCCAGAACACTGTTGGTTTCTGGGTTGCCAGTGCATGTCACTGGCTCCTGCTGACCTTTTCTTCAACCAACACCCCTAAGTCCCTAACAACCCTGAGGCAATGGCAGGAGCTGGAGACTCCCTTGGAAACAGAGGTTCCCCTACCCTCCTGTCACCAGGGCATGTTGTGTGAGGTGGCTGAACCACAAAAAACAGAAAAGCTGTGCAGCACTGGAGGAGCTGAGGTGGATATAGATAGGTGGGTGCAAAATCATAATGCCTTATCAGGCACCACTGACTATGAGACACCTTGGAGCCTGGTTACCCCCCAAAGCAAGACCAAATGCCATCCCCCACCCCCAAACATCAGTACCAACAATATACATGATGCTTTAAGGTCTCTAGGTGGTCATGAACATGTACAATGTAGTGAAGCTCCACCAAAAAGACACAGAAGATATCAGAAAAAGAAATGACTGATGCTTGTAGTGGGGGACTCTGTTAAAGGGCACTGAAGCACACATCTGCTGTCCTGACAAAGTATCCCATGAAGTTTGCTGCCTCCCAGGTGCAAAAATCCATGACATTGCTGAAAGGGTGCCACAACTTGTGAAGATCACTGACTACTACCTGTTGTTACCCTTTCATGTGGGTTTGAATGATGCTGGGAGCAGGGACTTGAGTAAGATGAAGGTAGACTATAAAGCTCTGGGGACACAAGTGAAAAACACTGTGGATACGTGGTAAGACAAGAGGCAATGGGCACAAATTGCTCCTGGGGAGATTCCATTTGAATACAAGAGGAATTTTTTTCACTCTGAGGAGAGACACACATTGGAATGGTTTCCCAGGGGAAGTGGTGCGTTCCCCCACCTCGGAAAGTTTTAAGTCTCAGCTTGGTGGGACATATCATATAAATAACAATATTAGAAGGGTTGGACCAGGTGATCCCTGAGGTCCCTTCCAACCTAACATTCTGTGATTCTATGGTGTCCTTTTTCTCAGGGCTGTTGTCAATCCAGTCACCACCCAGCATGTATTTGTGCTTGTGATTGCCCCAGCTCACGTGAAGGACCTTCAAGCCTCTATTTGTTTGAATGTTTCTGCAAATCCAGTGCAGTATTTAAAAGTTAAAGTTGATGTTCAAATATGGAAGTTCAAAAATAAGATTTTTTTTCTTTTTGCCTTTGTTAAGTCTGAAATAGATATTCCTTGTACATTAAACTACCAGTAGAATATATCTATATACATGCAGTGAATATTCCATGCTCAAAAGTGTCTTCATTTGGTTGCATCTCTTTCAGGAGTGGCAGTGGTAAAACAGTCTCAAATGTGACTGTAGACCAGCATGCTTCTGGTGATGAGGATGATGAGTTTGTGGTGGAGTCAGCAGTGCTGCTGCCAGAAATGCCAGAGATGGAAATGGTCTGTAAATTTAGCAAATTTTAGAACCTTTTTCAACACTTTATAACTTACTTGTTTAAGTAGCTTCTAGCTGAATATTTTTAAATAGCTGTGTATTGTAGAAATATCAATTTATAGTAACTAAAACTCTCTTCATGCATGTGTAGGAGCCAGAAGTGGAGCTGGTTGAGGATGAAAAGCATGGTATGTTTGCTTTTATGTATATGTGTGTATGTATATATACTTGGTTTGAACCAAATGCAGACCACTTAAAAAGTAAATAAAGCAGCAGAACACCTCTTGAGGATAGGAGCTTGCAACTTTTGCAAGAAAAACAAAGATTATTTATTTATCAAATACAGTCTTGTTTAGTTGAGCAGCTGGATTTGCAGCTGATATTAAGTATGAATTTTTATCTTCAGTGTCAGTAGGATTTAAAATTTTACATAAAAGTAATTTAGCATTTCTTAGAGTGTCAGGTACAGCTTGTCACCTCTAAAGTTTGGGATGGGGTTGGCTTGGCTATTCAAGGCAAGTTACAGAAAATGGCTTTTTTTGTATGGTTTTTTTTTTTAGAAAAATTGACAGAATGGTTCATAACAGTTATTCTCTTGACCTCAGATCTCCAGTTCTAGGGCTTCCACTATGGCTGGATGGGGTGTGATTAAGGCACCCAAAAATTCCTTGCAAAGGAATATATATATACATATATATATATATACACATCTGTTGTGCAGTTTTTGAATTCTTCCAAAAGGGAGGTGCAAAGGAAAAGCTTTTTTGTTAATACATCTCAAGGATCTGGTTTGGTACCAAAAGATCTTTAACAAATACTGATGATACAGTAAATGATACAGTTAGATTTAGTGGGCACTGGGGAAAAAAGATAAAATAACAAACACCTTGTATCTCAGTAATTAAAATACATAAAATAATGCTATTCATGTTGCTCTGAAAGTTGGTCAAGTTAATTTAAAAAATTAAGCAGTTTGTTTTCATTTTGTTGTCTGAATGTTTTAAGCAACTTTTTAGTCTCAACCAATTCTGAGAAATATACTGATTTTTCAACAGGGGGGCTGGTAAAACGACTCCTAGAAACAAAAAAAGATTATGAAGCATCAAAGAAATCATCCAAGGTAACAGACAGGGTAAGATGGTCATGGCCTTCAAAGAGCTGTGAATATTAAATACTGTGATCATGACCTTTTTCTCTGCCTTAGTTGAGAAGGCAGAGAAACTGTTTCCTTTTGTGGAATCAATATTTCCTCCTTGATGCATTATGTTGCTTTTCTTCTCCATTTGTCTGCCAGACACTGTTACCTTCTCTGCAGTGCTCTCTTTCTCAACTTTAATTTTTGTGGTCTGTGCTTGTTTTCAGGATTTCAGTACAAATTTTGGGGGAGCCTTCTTAAAGCTCTTCTTGTATTTATCAGAACAAAGCCTGCTGATTTCACCCTTACCTCAGCTGAAGAGCAGTGTCCTATTGCCCAACAGTCATTATCATTGTCTTTACAAAAAGTGAAAAATCTGTGAATTTATTTGATTCGATTTTTTCCACAACCAGTAATTAGGAAAGGAAGATTTGGTGTGGGGGTATTGCTGTTTTGTTTTGGTTTGTGGGGTTTGTGTTTGTTTGATTGGTTGGTTTTGTTTGTTTGGCTATTTTTTGGGGTTTTTTGGGTTTTGTTGTTTCAATCACTTATAAAGAGTCTACCAGTCTACAAACCAAAAGGAAATATTTGAACCACTGTGGTTCCAGTGTCTTCCTGTTACAGCTGGAGAGCACTTGGTTTTTCATGCTTGCTCATGTTAAGAGAAGCAGCAAAAAGCTGAACATTTAAATGGACTTTTCTGATCTGTTTGCCCTTGCAAAAGGTTCTAAATCACTGAGCTAGTTGGATGTGCTCATGAGGAGGCAGTGAGGAATGCACTGTGGAATGCTGTTGTAAAAATACAAGCACATAATATTTTGGACAGGCAAGTGCTTCTCATGAATTCTGAAATTTTCAGTTTCAGCGACATCTTCTCATTTTTAAAAAATGTTAATTTAGTATTGTGGGGTTTTATTACCGATATTCTTTCCCAGGAGTGATCCATAGTCTGGCTTACTGGTTTAAGATGCTGCAACTCAGACCTCAGGAGTCTCAAGCTCTTTCAAAGAGCTGTCTGAAATTAAGTGACTTTCAAGCCTTGACCATTTGACTGCATGTTTTGGCTGTGTGAAATGTGGTAATTTGGCAATGGGTAATAGCATTGTGATAGGTTATGGGCAAAGTGTAGAGCAGAAAAAAGTGGCCTAAAACCATGGTATACAATAGAATGTTTTAAAAACATGGTCTTAACTAGAACCTATATAAACTTATAATCATCTCTATAATCTGCAGCAGAAGTGACACAGTGCTAAATTTTAGGATTGGAAATTTGGGAGGCTAAAGTTGGCAATTCTTTGCTCTTAAGCAGAGATACTCCCACATGCTTTTGTGCCCAGTGCTAATGGTCTATGCTGTCACACAAGCCACCCATTTCTTCATTTAGGAAGAAATTCTTTGTTGTGAGGGTGGTGAGACCCTGGCCCAGGTCATCCAGAGAAACTGTGGTTGCTCCATCCCTGGATGTGTTCAGGGCCAGGTTGGATGGGGCTTGGAGCAAGCTGGTCTGGTGGGAGTGTCTTCCTCTCTGAAGTTTGGGACTGTTTGAGATCCAGGCATGCTTGCCTGGGAGAATATTCCTATCATGTATTGCAAGGGCTGAAGTTCATGAAGAAAATGAATCCTCCTTAAAATAATTGAAACACCTTTAGTTTCACGCTCATAAATGGTTAGGAATAGTTAAAACTTTATCCCACCTGCTGAATCAAGTGCCATTTACTATAAATGTGCAGCTTTTATTGTCTGAAACATAGTTGGCTATTTCTCATATGTCTGGTGTGAAAATCTGCCTGCCTGAGCAAGTTCCAGAGTTATATAAACTGTTAGGAGAAAAGAAGAGCTAGAAGTTGATGGTGCTCTGTTTACACAGTATCTCTAAAGCTTGTTACAGGAGTGTGTGTTGAGCTGGCACTTGCAAGAACGTGAGTTGTAGCTGCTCCTGTTCCTAGTTTTATAACTAGATGGTGCTGTTGAATAATAGTCTCGAGCCTAAATTTTGGTAGTTGTTCATTTAATGTCTTCTGCTGGTACATAATTGTGCTGTAGGCTGCACTGCTTGGTCTTGTGGCCTGTCAGCTTAAGCACTGGACATAAAAAGGGACAATGGGGAGGGTTTACAAAACTGCCTGCATTGCATGCTCAGGAAGCTTCCTTTGGTGTTTGTGCTAAATTACTCTTTTTTTTTTTCTTTTTTTCTTTTTTTTTTTTCCTGAATAAGAGTAACTAATTAACTGATTCCCTTTCAGCTCCTTAGATTTTTAAATGCATGTGGACAACTGTGTCCTACAATAACCATTTAGTGCCATTGCCTGTTTTCAATTTCTAAAACATTCATTCAGTCCTTGTTTATCTTTTGTTGCATCCTTTGGAGCACTGATCTACGTTAGCAGTGCTGATAATAGACAACCAATTCTGGAAAAAAAACATGCTGATTTCCTAGTTCATTACATGAAAACCTGCATACAATGCTAAGTTCCTGGAATATCATCTGATCTCATAGCCAAGCAGCTGGCTGCTACTGCAGTAGCTTTCTTTGTCACTACTGTTTTTCAGATTATGTTGCTGCATTCATTGAGATCCAGAGAGATGTGTAGTTTTCCTGACTGCAGAGGAAAAAAAAAAAAAAAAATCTATGGCTAATATGATGAAAAATGTTCAATCAGGACTTGACAGATGTAGTTCAGAAAACATGAACTGGAGACATTACTAAACCCTGTGAATTTATTTTAGAGGATAGAGACACTGTGATGAAGGAGACAGTAAAAGTAAAAAACACATTTCCAATGTGGTGTTGCCTCTGGGAATATTTCAGGGACCAGATACACAGGGGGTAGCATGTGGGGGTCTGGCTCATGTAGCTCACGTAGCCCAAGCATCATCTCAAAATGATGTTCCTTGCACCATGAAGAAGGCAGTGGCAAGATTTATTCTTCCAAGACTGCAGACCAGCAGTGGAATCTCTTTGGAGAAAGGCAGCAAAAGTAATTAAAAAGCAGAATGAGTTTCAAGAGGTTTATTCCTGCCAAGTGGTCTAGGCAGGGAAGTGGAACCATGTCCTGTTGCCTTGGTGGGATAGCATGAATGGGTGAGTGAGCTCTGGCCAGTGTGATGTGTTCCACTGGCTGGAGGGTTTGTGCCAGGTCTAGCTCTGGAGTCTGCTGGGAAGCAGCATCAGTCTGGGATTTGACCATTTCTCCCCAGACTGTCAGCTCTTTAATTTCTTTTCCATCAAACTCTCCAGAAGAAATATCTTCTACATTGCTTTGCAACTGTATTCCAAAACATACCATGCATCAGAGAGCAAAATGTCACTGTACTTCTGTATTCTGGGGTAAGGTAACCAAAAGTCCCATGAAAATTTGAAAGAATACTTGCTTTGACAATGACATCTGGTGAAATTAAGGTTGTCCTTTTGTCTGTTAGTAAGAATGTTCATCTTCCCTCATTTTGTAAAACTATTTAGTACATGCAAAAGAAATGAAACATTTTCCCAGTTATAGTCATTAGTCTTCACAGCCTTGTTCTTCTGCCAATTGGGAAAATGAAGGGAGAAAAAATTATGTGTGTAGTCTGACAGCTGGAACTTTTGGCTAATACTTTCTTAAGTCCAGTATTCTGCAAAAAAATGACCAATGGATCTACCTGATTTATCATGGATTAATCAACTAGAAATTAGGTGAAGATGGTATATTACTATTTAATCCAAATGTAACACTGGGAATTTTTCACACCTTTATTCTAACTGCTGCCTGCCAAGCAGCATTTATTTGTGCTAAAATCATTCCTCTGAAACCTTTCATGTCCTGCATTTCCCAAACATGCATTTGCTTTTTAAGAAGTTCTAATAAAGAAAAAGAATAGAAAAGGAAAGAAGGCTGGGACTTTGATCATCTAGGTTTTGCATGTGCAGAAACTTAAAATAATATACACAATTTTCAGGTCAAAGACAGAGGTCATTCTGGAGATACACAAGATTTTTGCTGCCTTGATTAGCTGTGTTCAACCTAACGAATTCCTAAAAAGACTTCCTAGATCTATTTGTTTAGAATCTAACCCTCTAATGTTAAACAGAGAAGGAAACAGATGTTACATTTTGTATTCCACTTCATTTATTTGATGTGTGGAAAATGTAGGCAGGTTATTAAATAGTTTAAGCGAGCAGGATCACAGAATTCCCATCTTTGCACTACCAAATACAGTTTGCAGGCTTCAAAAAAGCAGCAGCTTTGAGGTTTCTACAAGGAACAAGTGATATTAAATAGCTTAGCACCTGGATAATATTAACTTTAATTACAGATGTGATAAATGAAGCATGTGCTTCTAAGCTTAGAACAAATACAATCACTGCTGATTCTGTTTGTTTAAAGTTCTTCAGGTCACTGATTTTGGTGTTAATCCATCAGCTGCACGACACCGGGTGTCCCCTCCAGTCAGTGCAATTAGCAACGTGTCACGTTAACCAGATGGATTAGTGTGTCCCATCACTGAGGTGTTTAGAGGAGACTCCCTGCTTCAGCCCACAGCTTCCCAGCATCCTGCCAGCTTAATGTGTCAGGAGAAATGGTGAGAGGAAAATTTAAGAGGAGTTACCTGCCCGAGGGCTTTAATCTTTGGTGACAGCTCTGTTTATGATGATGTGACATTAATGCAGGGATCTGAATAAAGGGGCAGTGAGACATCTCTGGTGCAAGCATGCAATTCCTGAAAAAAAAAAAAGAAAAAAGAAAAAGAACTGGTTGTGGAGAAGTACCACAGGAGCTTAAACAGAATGAGAGTATCTGTGAGTGTCCTTGTTACACTGCTACCAAAATTCATAGGAAAAACCCTGGGATCCCCAAGTAAGTAGTTCACAGCTACACAAACAAGATTTTTGTCACTCCTGTAGTGTTCCTGGTGTCGTGGCTCCTTGGCTGCAGCCTTTGCACCCCAAAACACAAAATGTTCTCTCCTGTGGGTACAGTATAAATGCAACGTGAGGCAGCAGATGGATGTGTTAAACTGAAAGGATATATAAAAATGCAGTGAGACAGCTGTGATTTCCATCCCTTGTAGAGGATGCAGTGCATCAGCTGTGTAGCAGCAGGGTGTTGTAGAACACAGTACAGGTGACTTTCCTCTATGTCAAGAAGTTTATCTGGGGCATAGACTGGTGTGAATGCAGTTAGGTAACACAAGGAACAGGTTTCTTGCGAGTTCTTTTTGAGCAGGGAAGAGGTTGCTGTTTCATGACAAGGAGGTTGTGGACCCTGAGTTTAGCAGTGTGAGCAGAAAAGGAAAGGCAGGCAGGACTGGCACCCAGCCAGTCCATTCTGACTGGGTTAATACTGCCTGCTCTCAGTAATTACTGATAGAATTGTCTCTTGGAAGGTATGTACTCAGACTCAGAGGGTTCTGCTCAGGGTGCTGAATGCTGCACCAAATGTGCCAGGCTTTAGGAACTGACTTTTCCCCAGCAGAGACTGGGTGTGAAGTGAGACAGCCTGGCACTGGGAGTGAGCTGGGCTGTTTTTCCATGTCTGAAAAGTCCAGCTCCTTTTAGAGATATCAAAAGTGAAGTAGGGGGAGAAGGAAAACCAGCACCACAACCACCACCACCACCACCCCCCCCAAAAAAAAAATCCCTCTATATAGAGCTATCCTTTTAATTATTTCTTGGTGCCTTCCAGCTCCAAAGCAGGTCAGACTGTCTCTGGTAAATGTAATGGTAAAGAACATTGTGTCTCAGATTCCTTGGCCTGTTACTGAACTCAGTACCTAGCATAAGCAGAAAAAGCATCCTGTTCATTTGAAATGATTTAACATTTACTGTTTTCCCTGTGTTTCTGTGGAAGAGTTTCTTCTGGTGATCCCTGGTGGATAGTTACTATCCACTTAAAATGCAGACTCTGTAAAAGCCAGGAAAAGAAAACACCCTTTATGGTCAAAAAATATTTAGTTCAATAAAAAAAAGAACCCACTTTGTTGTTTTTGTATTGAATGTATCAAAATTCCTTGTCCAAAATGAAATTTCTGTCCTGTCTTATAGAAATAGGTAGGGGAGAAATGGTGTAGCTCAATAAAACTGTGATTACTTGTGTCTGTTTTCATGATGGGACATAATACAATAGCTAAAAGGGGCTGTAGAAACTATTAAGTGCTTGATGGATGTTTGTTCTAATTTGATCCGTATTTTAAAACTGTTTTTAAAAAATGGAAGCACAGGAGAAGCTATATATGTAAAAGAAAGCAAATATTCCTTCTAGAAATAAACTTTTTCAAACAGTATGCTTGGAGGGGGGGGGGAAATCTGTTTTGTCACCTCTTCAGCTTAGTAAATGTCAGGGATTTCAAATAGCCCTGCTATGGGAAATGGATGTCCTGTGAATGATCCATTTGATGGAGCTGTGCATCCTGCAACATTTATACTCATGGCTTTGGTGAGAGTAAATGAAACACAAATAAATTCGGGTGGTTTCTGAAGCCCTGTTGAGAATTTCCCCTTTATTAGTGAAAAAGAAAAAATTCTGCTTTTTAATTTCTCAGGTCCCGGCGTCCGAGTCCACGCTGTGGTCTGTTCACCTTGAGGTAATGGGAAAGGCAGACTTTTCCCCAGGAATCCAAAATAAACATTTATCTTGGTGCCTTGTGAAAAAACATGCAGGAAAGGAAGTGTGTAGGGCCTAGAGAAGTGATACAGTCTTTTATATGGGGATAATTTATTGATTCTTGGGCTTTTATGAAAGGAGAGTTCATTGAGGTGTATGGTGTAATTAAATAGACTGGAACAATTCTGATTCTGACATTTTTCTCAGAACTGAATATATCCTGTTATGTGTTTGTGCAAAGTGAGCAAAGGTGGCATTCAGGGCTCTTGCCACCCACATTGCCTCTTGTAATAAACCATCTGCCATAATTCTTTGTGATTGAAAAGTGTGTGGCAGGTAGACTTTAACCCATCAGGGTAACTGTGAATTTGAGAGCAGTCATGGTGGTGTGGCTTCCTCTCCCCCTGATTACTTACAATCAGCAATAGCTGGCAAAGTTTGAGTGCTTTCTGTAGACTTCAGGACCTGTAACATAGCATCTTGGTAGTACAAGTGCTAATGAAAGCAAAGAAAGGGTCATTGTTTTGTTTTTTTTCTTGTGTGAGGAAGGACAACATGTCAGGTGTTGGGAAGATTTTTTTGGAAGCTTGAAATTTAAGTGCTTCTCTTTTAGAGAGAGAGACTGAAAAAAAATCTTGCATATTCATACAGCACTTTGATATGATATAGTACATGTTTCAGAGATGTGGGAGGGTTTAACAAGCCTAATGATGTACCTGTTGAAGTCTGAATTGTGTTTAATAGAGTTTTAGTGGGAGCACATTTCAGTACTTTAAAAATACTTTGGATGGGATAATATTTTGTCCTTTTTATGTCAGTTTTGAACAACAGAACTACACAGAGTAAGCTGGACTTACAGGGACACTAAAATTATTTTTTAATGCTTACTAATATTCATTAGGGTGTCTTCCTGATTCCCAGAAAATATTCCACAGTGGTTTATTTCCACTTGAGCTTTTCAAGCAGCTGTGTATTTTAGCAGGGAATATTTCAAATTGTTAGCTGAATCTGTGTTTTCAAGTATGCAATTCTGGTTTGAATGCTTACTGAACTGTGGGATTTTTACTTCTCTCCTACTATTTTATTTTCATACCATACTTCCTGGTGGTAAGAAATACGGCTGCTTGGACTGCCCAGGTATCAAGGGAGGTCACATTGGCATTACAAGAATATAAAACATTGAACTTGGGATTTGAAAAAGCTAAAATGAAGCATTCTTTGGGTTTTCAGTCACACAACTATATTCTCAGACAGTGGACTGACTGAGTCTTATTGTTTCTGGGAAAGCTGTGTTTGAAACAAATACATTCTCTCTTGGCTGTGGCTTCTTGTAATGGATGGAGGGGAGGAAAGTGGTGAGGGTTTGGTGTACTTTGGGGGAGAGGAAAAATAAGGCAAAGAAGCTGTTGCATCTGATACAGCTCTGCTGCTGAATAAAGGGTGATTGTCTTTATTGGTTTCTTCCCAATTACATGTAGAAAACGCATAAACCTTTCCTATGGCCTTGGTGGAGCACAGCCAGTAGCAAGGACTAGGAAAACAAAGGTAGAATAGAGACCAAAGGATTTTCAAATGCTGTGAAAGTGCAGATCTGTGCATCCATCTTCACTAGCTGCTGCAAGGCAGGGGTGGGGCCAAAAAAAAAGTTATTTTTAGGAGAGAAACTCCTTATCAACCTCAGGTGTGTGCTGAGCCCTAGGAAATGGCTGGTATGATGATGGTATCTGTACCTTTGGGAGCATTCAGACAAAACCTCTCCTCTCCAGGCCCTGGATCAGGCTGCCCAGGGCAGTGGTGGTGTCACCATCCCTGGAGGGATTGAAAATGTGTAGTTGTGATGCTGAGGGACATGGTTTCATGGTGGCCTTGGCAGTGCTGCATTAATTAATGGTTGGATTTGATGGTCTTAAAGGTCTTTTTCAATGAAACCAATTCTGTGATCTGTTCTGTGAGAAGCTGGATGATACTGATGGATGATACTGTTGGCCAATTGTGCTCAGAGGGTGTCCAAGGAGAAGACCCAGGAGAGAAGATCTGTTTGACCCTTAAGAGCTGTGCTTAGAGCAGGGGTGCTCACCTGCTCTTGGGGGATGAAATGGGTCAAGAAGCAGTGCTTTCATCTTTGTGTGAAGGGTACCAAACACATGGATGGCTCCAGAATGTATCTAGATAATGTGTTTTATGTAATGTAGTATAATGAAACACCTGCTTCTGAGAGAGAGGTATGGGTCAAATGAGAAGGAATTAAGAGGAGTGCTATTTTTAACAGTTTAACCAGCACTCATGAATTGACTTCAGAAGCAAAGGTCACAAGTTCAGCAGCATTTGTCACTTCATCCCAGTTCATAATTAAACAACTTCAACATTATAAAATGGCAGTAAACTCAGAAATCCCCCAGTTTTCATGCACCACATGTGTGGTAAAACACAAGCATTGGACTTAAGTAAATCTCAGCCTTCAAATTTTTAGAAGTGTTTTTCTTATATATATGTATATGAAATATATATATATGTGTTCATCAGTAAGCCAAGGGCTGCTGAAATGTGTTTGGCAGTAGTTCCTGCTGCCTCCAAATGCAGCTGAACAAACACCCATTGCTTGCACAGGAAGCCAGGCCAGTTGGGCAGAGGGCAGCAGGGGACAGCAGGACAGCTTTGGTGTCCCAGCAGGACACTGCCACCTCTGTGTGCATGTAGGCCCGAGGAACTGTGCTTAGAAATGGGTAGGTCCTGCCATTGGGGTGGGAGAGAAAGAGCTTTCTAGCTTTCCAGCATGCATTAAATGACCAAAATCAACTTTAAGCAAAGCTTTGTGTGTCTTAAGGAATGAAACTCGGTTTGGGAATTTGACCTCTAGGGCTCTTGGAAAGAAAGAAAAAAAATGTGATTGTTTTTCTTGATGGGGGAGAAAAAACCCAGTAGACTTTTCTTACCTGGTGATTGTTGTTTTCAGGGGAAGCTTTATTGGAATATGATGATTTCAGTGTGTCAGTAACGTGGCATCACTCTGTGCTTTTAGTGCCATCCTCTTGCTCTCTGGAACTTTGCCTCTTTAGCAAACACTTTCCTTGTATTTACCCCACAGTGTGCTGGGATGCTGCAGAAGATGGAACACAGAGGTGCTACTGACTGCACATGAGGGATGTCTGCACAAGAGCTGAAGTATTTTTGAGTGGTTTATGGAGGCTACTGCAGCCTGCATGGTTTTACAGCCACTGTCAACATAAATACAATATCTACAATAAGTAAGCAGGGAATAACCAATGTCTGTTTTAGCTATGTAGCAGGAAGTGCTAATGTTAGGACCAGAGTTAGGAGCTGGAAATCCACATGCAGGCAATGGAGAGAGAGTCTTGAAGGGGCTGATTGAAGGACCTAGAAAGTGGCTTTGTCCTTCAGCTCCTGCTGTAGCTCCCTCCCATGTAGCAGCACAACTCTGGGACAGCCAGGTCCAGTGAGTATTTATGGTACAGTAGCCTATAACATCAGGAGCAGGGCTGCTTCTGCTTCTTCACATTGCTGTCTTTCAGAACTCCTAATCATCTTCCAGAATTTGATGTTTCCTGTTTTTCAGTGTCAACCTACACTGTTACTTTCAGCAGGATTGAGTACATTCCAATCCACCAAGTCCTGATGCAGGGTTCTGGAGTTGAATAGTGGTAGTCTGGCCTTGCCCCAGAGATGGTGCAGGAGAGTTCTGGAGCCCCCAACATAAGTGAGCCATGGAGCTATTGGTGTGAGACCAGAGGAGGTCACAAAGATGGCCCATAAGCCTAAGAGGCTGTAGCACCTCTGCTTTGGAGACAGGCTGAGAGAGTTGGAGTTGTTCAGCATAGAGAAGATGAGACCTTAGACTTCAAAGCTGGGGAGGGACTTTGACAAGGGCATGGAGTGACAGGTTGAATGGAAACACTTTTAAGCTTAAAGAGGAGAGATTTAGATTGGATATTAGGAAGAAATTCTTTGCTGTGGAGGTGGTGAGACTCTGGTCCAGGTTGCCCAGAGAAGCTGTGGCTGCCCCGTCCCTGGAAGTGCTGAAGGCCAGGCTGGATGGGGCTTGGAGCAACCTGGTCTGGTGGGAGGTGTCCCTGCCCATGGCAGGGGAGTTTGGAACTAGGTGATGTTTAAGGTCCTTTCCAACCTAAAATAGTCTGTGGTTTTATGTGATTTACATCACAATGAATCTGAAGGAGTTTCCCCCTCCTACACCCACTGCTTCAGGAAAGATCATGTTGAAAATGAGAATGTAAGCATGATCACTTATGGGGTCAAATGTTAATTTTACTTCTGTGCACTTGTGGTCTGAAAATCAATTCAACATTGCTGAAGCTATTGCAAGGCTTTGTATTAGTCTGTAGCTTTCTGCTCATCTCTTTCTAGATGCTGCTTTTCTTCTCTTTGATTGCAGCCTGCCATGAACATTTCTCCAGGTGCTTTGCAGTTAGCAGTCTCCAAAACATTCTTTATTCAATACCTCATTGGCAACAAACATTTTTCCTAGTTTTGATGGTTGCTTTCTTACTCTTCTATTAGGAGAAGCCCTTGGTTTTGGAAGCAGACAGGAAAAAAGAGAGAGACTTGGTAGCCAAAGAAATTGAGAAGTTTCAGGTCTCTATTCAGACCCTGTGCCGGAGCGCCCTTTCGCTTGGCAGGATCATGGATTACATCCAGGAGGACATGGATGCCATGAAGAACGAGCTGCAGATGTGGAGGCAGGAAAACAGACAGCATGCAGAAACTCTGCAGATAGAGCAAAGGTGAGTGTGGGCAGGGGAAGTTTGATTTATCTCTCAAGACTGGCTTTAGGAGAAAGGAGAATTTTGCTCACGTGTCAAAGCATATTTGTCGTCAGCCATTTTGGTGGGTTGGGGACTTCTTGTTTTTGCAGTCTAAACTGACTTTTGAAGTGTTAAGGTGTTTGCAGCTCAATTTCATGTGACGTAGGTGACAGAGATGCAAATGCTTGTGTGATGTGAGAGCCCTTGATTAGTTTCTTCTTAAAAATATACAAGGAGCAATGGAGGAAGTGCTTGGTAAATCAGGTAGCTTTTGAATGGGGGCTAGGAGTGGATTCTTAAATCTTAACCTCCTCTCTTGCTGCCATTGAGTTCCATGTGTTCTGCAGTTGCACAATTGTCTGTGGAAGGTTGAAGCCATTGGAAATCCAAGAGTGTGAAGGTGAAGTGCATAACACAAAAGAATTTGAAATGGTTTCTTTGGCCTTGCTTGTCTCATCAAGATTTTTTTGTGCCCCTTGAAAACAAAACATCCTTTCCAGTGTGTGTCCTTAATCTTAAGGACACACATCTTAAATATGATCTTAAACATGAGCTAGATATGGATCTTCTTGGATTCCCAACCAGCCTGGGTAGATTTGCTGCTGCCTGGATCAAGGTGCTTCATTCCTGCTGAAGCAAGTAGGGGTGGTGATAGGCTGACTCCTATCTTTGTAGGAAGCGATGTGTTAAATGTTGGATATTCACACCTACTGGCTTCCTCTGCTGGATACGAATAGGAATTAGGCCTTTGGTTCACATTTAAAGTGTCATGATGTTAATTCCTTGCACTTACATAGCACCTTCTATCCCAGAACCCTTGAAGGTCTTTAAAAACTGTGTCTGGCCTCAGAACACACCAACTCTGCAAAAAGAAAGGAGGTGGTGCTTGTCTTTATGGTTGGAGAATCTGGGGTACTGACTGACTTGCCTTTGCACCACCCTTAGTGATGGGGTTCCTTTCTCTGGGTGTGTACTTCTCTCTGGATCCCCTTTGGCCTTGCCAAACAAGTAATTTGTACTTAGGCTGGTTTCCCAGCACAAGGACTCTATGTCCCCCCAGGCAAAGTGGACAAGTCTGATTCCTTGACAGTGGTGCAGGAATGGGAGAAGGAACTGCCCAGCTGACTTCACAGTTTTATGTCAAACCAAGCTTTCCAATGGCCAAGCTGCTGGCAGGCTGGCATCCCTTTGGTAGAGCCACTCCATTCCCTTCCAGGAGCTATGACTGACACAGAGTAGCCCTGCACTTCCAAGGGTTCCTGTGAAATCCTCATCAGCTCAGTGTAGTGCAAGGCATGTCCAGTCCCTCGGGAAAGCATTACAGGGTATCAGATGTGGAGAAGACAATGCTTCCCATATGTAGTGGGATTCGGATGCATGTCCTTGTTTTCTTTGCTTCTGTGGGAGACAGTTGAAGAACCCTGTTGGGGTAAATTCTAGCAATGCTGTTTGTGATTTAT
Source organism: Florisuga fusca (assembly GCA_038090715.1). Classification (NCBI taxonomy): domain Eukaryota; kingdom Metazoa; phylum Chordata; class Aves; order Apodiformes; family Trochilidae; genus Florisuga; species Florisuga fusca. The sequence goes on from JAAWXA010000048.1 coordinate 1,619,007, forward strand.
GCTAAGGGGGTAGGAAGGAGGGAAATGAAACAATTTTGAGATGTGAACTTCAGCTAATGAGTCCTCAAAGTGACAGTGAGATTCAGAGTGGCAGCAGCCTACTCAGCCTGTCATTTCCCTGGCTGTTCTGTGCTCCTGGAGGTCAGCAAATCATTATGGAAGGGAACATATTTCCTTTAAGACCAAAAGTCCCATTCACTTCAGATGTACTGTACACGTGTGCATACTTGGGGTTTATTAGCATAGGATTTATTAATTAAATACAATAACTATCAATTAGAGAAGTGATTTTCCCCTTCTGCTCAACAGTGGTGAGGCTGCACCTTGAATCCTGGGGTCAGTTTTGGGACCCTCATGACAAGAAGGACATTGAGGGGCTGGAAAATGTCCAGAGAAGGGCAGTAGGGCTGGAGAAGGATCTGGAGCACAGATCCAAATGTTGTCAGAGACAAAAATAATGTGAGAGCTGTTTCAGAAGTGCTGCACAGGGGATTTCCTTTTCCATCCCTGAACCTTTCTGCCTGGCAAATTGGAGCCACATCTCTTGAAAATCCTTCAGACTCAGAGCCCTAATTCATCCTGTGAACAAGGTGGCAAAGGGATGCCAGCAGACCATGGGCCTGAACATCAGCAGGTCCATAAGGCATGGCCAGCAGGGCCAGCAGGGCCGGCAGGGCTGGGACTGTCCCCCTGTGGTCAGCACTGCTGAGGCCACACCATGAATCCTGGGGTCAGTTCTGGGGACATTGAGGGGCTGGAATGTGTCCAGAGAAGGGTAGAGAGCTTGGGAAGGGTCTGGAGCACAAGTCCTGTGAGGAGCAGCTGAGGGAACTGGGGGTGTTCAGCCTGGAGAGCAGGAGGCTGAGGGGAGACCTCATCACTCTCTCCAACTGCCTGAAAGGAGGTTGGGGTGAGGGGTGCTTGGTCTCATCTCTGAAGTAGCAGGTGACAGGACAAGAGGAAACAGCCTCAAGATTTAGAACAAGTAACAATATTAGGAACAACTTCTCCCCTGAAAGGGTTTTCCAGCCCTGGTACAGGCTGCCCAGGGCACTGGTGGAGTCACCATCCCTGGGGGGATTGAAAATCCATGTGGATGTGGTGCTGAGGGACATGGTTTAGTGGTGGCCTTGGCAGTGCTGGGTTGACAGCTGGACTTAAAGGTCTTAAAGGTCTTTTCCAACCAATATGATTGAATGATTCTGAATTTCCTCTTAGTGTGGGATTGCCTGCCCTGTCAGCATTTAGTGATGGGTCAGTTTTCATATTTTTGCCTCTTCTCAGACATCTCTGCTGTAGCTTGGTGCTGCTGGCAGCTGCTGGTGTCTTGCTGCCAGCTTGCTGCTTTATTGTAGGAAATAGCTGGGAGCAGGTGAGCAACCTCCACAAAAATTTTATTTGTCCCTCTCTGCCATGTGCTTCTCTTTAAGCTCTTGTGGTGAGGCCTACAGGGATGGCTGTCACCACCATGTGTGTCACAGTAGGACCTGGGGGCTGCTTAGAATTCCAGACTGCTTTGGATTGGAAGGGACCTTAAAGATCATTCAGTTCAACCCCCTTGCCATGGGCAGGGACACCTCCCACCAGACCAAGTTGCTCCAAGCCCCATCCAGCCTGGCCTTGAGCACTTCCAGGGATGGGGCAGCCACAGCTTCTCTGGTCCTTATGTTATATTCCAGCTTTTGTCTGCACAAAATGAAATAAGTGCCTGACATATGTATGGAGTAGGGTGTAGTACCTGCAAAGTTTTTAGCAGTGAAGTTTTTGGCAGGATTTTAGCAAGCATTAGCCAAGAAATGATTGCTTACTGTTGAACTGTGAGTTCTTCTCTGCCCCTGTTGTTTGCTTTGTGCTTCTTATCCTAAACTTTGTTTCAGGTAGGGTGGGGGCAACTTAAATTCTTTGAGAACTTTCAGGTATTGAATGTCCTTTCTTGGAGGCTCAAGTAACCTGAAGAAGCAGCACGATGTGTGCAATGACATGTTCTTTTTGTCTGTTTTCAGCATCACAGACAGTGCTGTAGAACCATTAAAAGCTGAACTGGCTGAACTGGAACAGTTGATTAAAGACCAGCAAGACAAGAACTGTGCTGTAAAAGCTAATATTTTAAAGAATGAAGACAAAATCCAGCGGATGGTCCTTAACAGAAATGTGTCTTCAAGAAGGTGAAGAAGAGGGGAAAAAAGCCTTGGGACAGACTGACATTTTTACCAAATAAAAACAAAAATAGCAGAGAAAATTGAGATATGCCTTGTTTAGCTGTAAAATGGTTAGGGACAAGAAATGTAAAAATTATATAAAATACCATTATTGCATTGATCTTTAGATGTTGATATTACCCAGGATAAAATGAAATTCATTTGAATGCTCAAGTTGCAAAGCCATTAAAAGAACTTGTTTGTTTAGATGTGAGTGGCTGTTACTCACTGACCAGATCTTCACAGCTCTCTTTCCCTCCCTTGCCTGTTGAGCACAATTTCTGAGCCAGTTCTTTCTGCAACTCCCTTCTTCTCATTTCCACCAAAGTTACTTTTGAACACCCTGCCATGAAAAATTATTATTAGATACTTCTTTTCCTCCCTTAAAAAAAAAACTGTTCTAAACTCCTGCAGGTCAGAAGGTTCCTAGATCTTTTTTGGTATTACCAGGGAAAATTATCTACAAAACAATGCCACAAGATCAAGAAGTAAAGCCTTGTGTAACCTGCAGTTCATTGAGCCTGACAGAGATGATGTCACATTTTCAGAGCCATCAGGAACCTTAGTAGGAACAACTGAAAACGCCATACAAGCCTCACCATGTAAGGGAGCAGAAGTATTTTATCTGCACAGGTGTTAATTCCATTTTTATTGCATGTGTTCATTTGGAAAGGATTAATTTAAGTACCTGTTTCCTCCCAAATGCGTGTTCCTGTAACTTTTTGTACATGAGTAATTCCACTGATTCTTTTAGTTAACTGCAGATGCCTGTGCTGTTTTTGCAATGACCTCCTGAGTGTACTGCATATTAGAGTCCAGCTTTACTTATTCCTAAATCTGCAAAGTATAATAGCATAGACACAACGACCCCTGCACTCAGCACAGAGGCTTTAGTCCCCTGCAAGGCTGTTTTCTCAAGATTTTACTGCTATGTGAGCACATCTTCTCCTCCCACATTGTTTGGATTGTGTATGAAGTGCAGGTGTCCTTTTTTATTCCTTCTTTGATTGGCAAATATTTGAGGGTTTTGTTTGTTTGTTTTCTTGGTTGCTTTTTCTGGTATCTGGACCTCAAAAATCCAGCCAATTGGATCATCACTAAATAGCATGAGCATTTAGTATGTTAAATACAGACATGTAAAGGGCAGGGTGCTTTGCTACAAGGGGTTGTAGTGGGGGTGGAAGGGAAGCAAGGGATTTGTGAAGCAACAGGAGACTTAATCTGTTCTTAGTGTATGACACAATGGCTTTTGCTTTTGAATTGTCACTTCAGTTTTTTTAAATTTATTTTTTTATTTCAATACATGAACTTAAATGGTGAAACAGTATTGTAGGTAGGATCCAGAAAGGCAGGACACCTACAGTGACCCAGCTCTGCCTTGCCAACCTTTTCCTACCACACATTGCTTTTTACCCAGGGAAGCTTATCCACTGCACCCTGAGTCTCATCACACAAGGGAAAAGAGGTTCAGCATATCCACCAGGATCCCCAAAGCCCAGAACTAATGGTGAAACCTGCATGGTTGATATATAACTTCTGAAAGGTTTGAATGCTTCTTCCCTTCTCCCTTTAAATATTTGCATGGAAAAATGTGGGGTTTGGTCTGACTGCTCAGGCCCCTGCTTAGATGGTGTTTGTCCCCCTGAGCCACTTGTGTGTGTCTGTCACCAGCCTTCCAGTGCCCAGAAAGATTTGTTACCAGTCCCTCAGCCTTTGCCATCCCCTCAGTGCCTCTCCCACACCCCTTCTGCACCCACAGACAGGACCAGAGTGGTGCTGCTGGAGCACGGGGCTGGCAGGAAAGCAGCAAGAGGTCAGTGACTGTGTTTTCCAGGTGCTCTTCAGGAACATAAAGTAATTGCAGGTCTACTGTAGGATTTAAATAATGACTTTTCCTTTCTCTCAGCTACTCCATTTCAAGTTCCCTTCACCAGACCCTCTCTCTTCCCCTTGCTCCAAGTTGCAGCAGGGGAAGCAGTAGAGCCCCCATCTCTGGAGATGTTCAAACTAAGTGTAGATGTGGCATTCAGGACATGGTTTTGTTGGCATGGTGGGGTTGGGTTGATGGTTGGATGTGATGCCATTAGAAATGGAACAAATAGCATGAAGTTGGGGCAGGGGAGGTTTAGATTTGATATGAGGAAAAATTTCTTCCCCAAAAAGGATGTCAGGCCCTGGCCCAGGCAGTGGTGGAGTCACCATCCCTGGAAAGATTTAAACATGTGTCTGTGGTGCTGAGGGACATGGCTCAGTGCTGGGCATGGTAGAGTTGGGTTAATGGTTGGTAGAGTTTGGTTATGGTTTGACTAGATCCCAAAGGTGTTTTCCAACCAGAATGGTTCTATGATCTTAGAGAGCTGGACCCTGTCTTGGATGGATTTGCAGCCTCTGGGAGTCTGAAGGCACCGTGTGGAGGTGAACCAGTCTGAAGTGTGTGATAGACTCAGGAGCTCCCAGCTGTGGAGTCATCTTCAGCTATCAGAGAATGTCCCCCAGCACCCCAGATACCTGCCTGCAGTGCTGACATGCCTCTTCCAAAATGCTTCCTTCCACGTTTGGCAAAAAAAAAAACAACAAACTAAGAAAGAATGTTTCCATTTTCCAGTGAGAAATTTAATTAGAAGGAATTAAAAGGTATAGTTTATAGTTTAATTTCATGTGATGAAAAAGGATTAGGTCCTTCCCCCTCCTAGGCAAATCCCTACCTGAGACGATGGCAGCCTGGCCTCTGATTGCATCTGACAGCCACAGAAAGGAAAAGCTTACCAAGGAGAAAAGGGAGAGAAATTCCATCCCAGATTTATGACTTGTGAAGCTGGGCTTGCAAGGGGCAGCTTTATTTTATGTTGCACTGGGTCCCACAGACTCGACTTTGTTGTGTTCCCAGGAATGGGCTGAAAACTGATTTTTTTTTTGCTGCTTTTGCATGTCATTTGTGTGCCCAGGTACCATTTAGGGCCACTGAGGCTCTTGGTTGTGTGTATGTAGCAAATTGTATGTTCAGACACAGGGGAAGAGTGCACTTGTCCCTGCAAGGTGTCTTTATCCCTCTCGGGTTGTTTCCCCATTTTTGGCATATTTTTTGGCCAGTGATAGTGATAACCTGGTGGGTTTGCCCTGAAATGACCTGTGGGGAATCCTTGCAGCCCAGAAAGCCAACTATATTCTGGGGTGCATCAGCAGCAGCATGGCCAGCAGGTCAAGGGAGGGGACTCTCCCCTTCTACTCCACTCTGGGGAGACTCCCCCACTGTGCTGGGACCAGTTCTGGGGTCCCAAACATACGAAGATCATGGAGCTGCTGGGGTGAGTCCAGAGGATCCCACCAAGATGATCCAAGGGCTGGAGCACCTCAAATGTGGAGATAGGCTGAGAAAGATGGGGACGTTCACCCTCAGCCTTCTCTTCTCCAGGCTCAAGGGTCCCAGCCCTCACAGCCTTTCAAAAGAGGGATGCTCTGATCCCTCAGTCAGCTTTGGTGCCCTCCAGCAGTTCCCTGACTCTCTTGAGCTGGGGAGCCCAGAACTGGATGCAATATTTCAGCTGTGGCCTCAGCAGGGCAGAGCAGAGGGGGACAATGACCTCCCTCATCCTGCTGCCCACACTCTTCTTTATGCAGCCTGGGATTCCCTTGGCCTTCTGGCAGCAAGGGCACACTGCTGGCTCAGGGATACTTTACCATCTATCAGGACCCCCAGACCCTTCTCCTCTGAACTCCTTTCCAGCAGGTCCTCCCCTAACCTATGCTGGTGCTTGGGGTTCTTCCTCCCCAGATGCAGGACTCTACACTTGCTCTTATTGAACCTCATCAGTTTTTTCTCTCCCCAGCTCTCCAGCCTGTCCAGGTCATGCTGGATGGCAGCACAGCCCTCCAAAGTGTCAGCCCCATGTGGAGGCACGCAGGAGGGGGGTCAGGTGCTGAGCTGCTGGAGCAGGATGGGCCCGGGGACCCAAGCACCCACCTTCCTGCAGGATGTGCGGCTGGGGGTGCTCCCTGCTCTCTCCTTCCTCCCAGGAGGATCTTGTAGAGACTGAAACAAACCTCCCTCAGGAAGCCCACGTGCTCATCTTTACAGCAAGGTCTCTTAAAGGTTAATAGCATAAAGAGTACAGGGAAAGAAATCTACACAGGAGAAACTCCTGAAATAGCTAAAATCGCTGATACCACCTAAAAACTTAGATAAACAGAAGGAATTTAATTTTCCTGAGGCTATAGCCTGCGTGGCCAGGGTACAGCAGGACCTGCCCTCTCTTTCTGTCCCCTGTTGAACCACAGTCAGGAAGGTCTCGTGCCACATTGCTGTGGGAGGGAGGGAACAGCCCTTCCTTTCCACATGGTGACTCCTTTTTTTCCACGCCAGTTATAAGCGTGAATTCCTCCCTCCTCAAAAGGCCAGAAGATCCCCATTCCAGATGACCGGGATCTAAACCAAAAGCACTGCTACTGATTTAATGGAAAAGGCGTATTTTAACAGAGCTCTTCTTGTTTCAGAAGACTGACTTGCTCTAGAAGGAAATGGATGGGAAGTGGTACAGCAAGCAGCGTGGAGGAGCTGCAGTGTCTCTCAATTCCTGGGCTGTCAGCCTGGCCACAGGGACTGTTTTCCGGCCAACAGCTTCATGTCGGGTTAGGTTGGTGGCAAGAGGTGCTACATTTCTTCTGTGCTTTCAGGTTTCTCTCTGTTTTGGAACAGTGTATGGTGCTTGGGAGGAGCTGGGGGCACATGGTGCATTGCAGAGCTGTCTGGGATGGAGGAGCTGTTTGGATAAGAGGCAGTCTCTCCAAGAAAGAGGTTCTAAGCTGGTCTGGCTTTAACCTCAAGATGGAGAAAGGAAGGCTGGCTGTCCAATTCAAATAACCTCAGTGGTACTTCCAGTGCATGTTACAGAGCTGGAAACTGGAGTCAACCTCAGGTAGGTCTTGGGTCAGCATCAGTGTGTGGAATGTAGGAAATAAGAGGTAAGAACCAGAAATGACACCAAGAGATTGTGAATGAGCAGCCAGAACACAGAGATGCTGGGCTTTGTCTCATCACATTCTCCTAGAGGCAGCCTTTTCATTTCAGCCTGAGGAAGAGGGGGTTCCATGGAGATCTTGGAGCACCTTCCAGTACCTGGAAGGGCTACAGAAAAGCTGGGGAGGAACTTTTAAAAAGCCATGGAGTGACAGGATGAGGGGGACCAGCTTCAAGCCGAAAGAAGGGAGATTTAGGTTGGACCTTAGGAAGAAATTCTTTGCTCTGAGGATGGTGAGACACTGGCCCAGGTTGCCCAGAGAAGCTGTGGCTGCCCCATCCCTGGAAGTGTTTGAGAGGAGGTTGGATGGGGCTTGGAGCAACCTGGTCTGGTGGGAGGTGTCCCCCATGGCAGGGGGGTTGGAACTGGATGAACTTTAAGGTCCTTTCTAACTCAAAGCAGTCTGTGATGCTGTTTGGGGGTTTAGGGGCTTTTTTGGGTTTGGTTTTTTTTCTGTTGTTTTTACTGGAGAGAAGGCAGTGGGAAGAGAAAGGAGACCAAGATGCTCTTCTCCACAATACCCAAGTTACCCTATTGACCATCACAGTGGCCTGTGCTGCAGTTCTTGTTGCAGAGATAGAAGGGAATGAAACGAGAGTGCTGGTTTCATTGTTCTCAGCTACTATAATGCCTGAGGATGTGGAGAACAAAGAATGGCTCCTCCAACATCTTCAAGTGTCTTGTGAGTCCGCTGAGTGGACATCATAAAAATGGCATTCGAGTCAAGTATGTTTGAAACAGTGTCAACAGTTCAGCATGGTTACGTGTGTGTGCATAAAAGTGCACGTGAGTTGTGTCATGGGGACAAAAGTGTAAGACTGAGAAATGGAACAAAAGAGTTGTAAAAGTAAACCTGGCAATAATTGGTGTAATAGAGAGCTCTGACTTGTGCAGAAATAGATGAAGACAGTCTGTCCCCACTGGTGCTTGTCTCTGGCAAGTCTCAGGAGGTAGAGGGATGGTGGCTCTGACTTTAGGAAGATGTAAATGTAGCAAAGAGTGAGCTCTCACCTGGCATTTCCCACCCCAGCCTCTACTGGTGCAAGCTGGGACTTCATTTCTGTTTGCACTGTTTTGTAGCCACACTGGTTCCTGGTCACCCCTGGCCCCATCCCCACAGACTCACTGCCCAGTGCCACATGATGAACAGCACTGCCACAACTCTTTGGGTCTGCCCAAACTGCCAACTGACACCCAGCTCCTTGTGCTTTGTCCCTGCAGAGGTTCAGGAGAAGGAGAGAGAGGACAGATGATGAAAAAACTACTCCCTTTTACATGTCAGTTAACATAAGGGATGATGTGGAGCTCCTCTTTCTTGCTGTGTTATATTTAGCTCTAAAACCCAACTGTGCTTGGATTATCCTCTGCAGGAGGGATTTTGCTTCTGTCCCCCATTAGCATCCTTCCCAGATCTGACTCTGTGGTACTCACCTCCTGCAGGCCACTCTCTTCACCTAGAGCTATGCTTGGAGGGGAGAAGGAGAGAACTGAAAGGACAGATGGTGTTATTTGGGTTGGACAAAGATGCAGAGCCCTTCCTGGGGCATGCAGCTTGATGTAGCAGGAAGGTTTATTTGTTCTACTAACACAAAAAGCTGTGTTCATCCTTTTTGTTGCTCCTGGCAGGGTGGGAGCTGAATAAAAGTACCTCCCTTTCCCAACAACCTGAATCTTCAGCAAACAGCTGTGGGTCCAAACAAATACGTCCTGACAGGAGGCAGCTGATAGCTGCTTTGGAGGATGCACCTTGATTTAAAGTGATCCTGAGCATCCTGGATGCTGGAAAGCCAGAGGAGGTTTTCCAACTGTGACAATTTTTCAGTGTGACAAAGCTGCTGCTGTTGCCATGGGTGGGTATCGTGGGAACAAGGCAGAGGAGAGCAAGAAATGCACCCTTGATGGCCTTGGCATCCTTGATGGGGTTCCTGGTGGCTGCAGGGGCAGCTCAGATGAGGAGGATCTCATGCTGCAGCCCAGCCTTGGAGCCAGGAGGAATTCATGGGCCACCCAATGTCCACAATTTGTAGGTAGCGCTGCACCATTTAGGAAGCTTGGGAGGAAGGAAAGGTGTTCTGCTCTAATTTTAGTACTCCCTGGCTCTCAGCTTTCCATGCCTGTCCACGTAAGTGTCAAGAAAAGGCTGGTTTTATGCTTAACTCCATTAGGCAGAGAGCTGTAAACTCAGAATCTGTGTTAATGGGATACTTGTCTTTCCGAGTCAAAATGGGGGGTGAGAGACCAGGGTCTATCCCAGCTAAATACTGTTCTGTTGTGCTGGGTTTCATGTCTGCTGGTAGGAGTGACCATGCTGGGTGGGAACACACCTGAAATGTGTGATTTTGTTAAAATGTCACTTTCTCAAGTATCATGTGCTGTGTTTGCACAGGGCTTGTGGGTTCTCTGTATGTGGCTGCAGAGAGCAGCTGGAGCAGGGGACCACCCGAAGGCATCCATCCAGCTGCTTCCTCTGCAGCACCATGGGGGGGGACACACACAGCCTCTGCTGGAAGGCATGTGCCAGGCCCCACTGCTGCTCTCAGCATCTGGGGCTGGCTCTGCTGGTGACTGGGAGAGCCACAGATGACGGAGGACATGGGACATGTCCCCCATGGGAGAAAAGTGTGATGGAAAAGGGTAAAGGTTAAGTCCTTCCCAGGTTCCTGTAGAGGGGATGGCTTCATGGCCCTCTTGGGCCACGTCCTGGTCACTTGCTGATGCTTCTGCAGAAAAGGAGTCAGGGAGCTGGAGGCTTTGTTGCATGGTTAAAAGCAAAAATGTTTTTGGAAAGCCTGGGGTTATTAAGTGCAGATTTCTGTGCCAAATTAGGGCTGAGATTTTCTGAGAAGAGGGGGGAGGTTTGTGCCAGGTGTGTAACCCCCAGTGTCATTTAACCCCAGCTGGCAACTAAGTCCCATGCAGCAATTTGCTCAATTCCCCCTGGTGGGATGCAGGACAGAATCAGAGGAGTAAAAGTGAGAAAACTCACTTTCTGGGTTGAGGTGAAGTGAGTGAAGGACAGACTTGTGCCACCAGAAATTAATCTGTGGGGGTGATGAGTGGGACAGCTCTTCAGACCAGGGCAGGAGGAGCAAAATGTTGTTGGAGACAGACAGACCCCAACTTTGGGGTGGGGACTGTAGTGCTTTCCATGTCTGGGTCCCCAGGGGTAGCCTGGGACCACCATGCTGTGGAAACAGGAATGAGGACAGATTCAAATAGGACAAGAGATGTGTTGCATTCAACTTTGGGGGAAACATGAACGGTGCAGGGAAGCTGAGACCACATTTCTGAAGCAATGTAAAGGCTTTTTTAAAACAATTTCTTCATGACTTTAACTGCTTGGTCTGAGTATTACCACGGTGTTGTTTCTTTGCATTTCATTTCTTAAGATGTCCTGAAAGAGCAGGGAGTGAAAAATAAAAGAAAAAACCTGGCACGTATTTTACAAGCTGTTCTGGCTTCTCCCACAGACACCTTCAACCCTTTGAACCACAGCTGCTGAGCCCATAGCTGAGCTCACTGGAAAGGCTTCTACTGACTTCAGGAGGCTTTGAACTCACCCGTAAGTAGTGATGTAGTTTTGACCGTGACCGGAAGTCCATTTTGGTGGCAAAGCTCCCACTGACTTCAGGAGAGGACAGGTCACAGCCTGTCTATGGACTCTCATAAAAGAGAAGCCACCTTAGAATCATAGAATTGTTTAGGTTAGAAAAGACCTTTAGGATCAAGTCCAAACATCAACATAACTCTACTGAGTCCACTGTCAAACCATGTCCCTCAGGACCACAGCGACACAGATTTTAAACAAGTTCCTCCTAAAATCCAATCTAAACCTCTCTTGGCACAACTTGAGGCCATTTGGTTTTGTCCTGTCACTTGTTCCTTGGGAGAATGGACCAAAACCCCTCTCACTCCAACCTCCTTTCAGGGAGTTGTAGAGATTGAGAAGGTCTCCCCTCAGCCTCTTTCTCTCCAGGTTAAACACTCTCAGTTCCCTCAGCCTGTCCTCACAAGACTTGTGCTCCAGCCCCTTCCCCAGCCCCATTGCCCTTCTCTGGACATGCTCCAGCCCCTCAATGTCCTTCTTGTCATGAGGGGCCTAAAACTACCCCAGGATTCAAGGTGTGGCCTCACTGGTGCTGAGTACAAGGTCACAATCCCTGCCTTGGTCCTGCTGGCCACACTGATGCTGACACAAGCCATGATGCTGTTGGCCTTCTTGGCCACCAGGGCACAGCTTCCTGATGCCATCGCTGCTGGCTGCACCCAAGCTGGTGGAACTCAGTCACCTGTGTCCCACCCACTGACAGCAAGGTCAGAGGCACCTTGTTTTCAAGTCTTTGGAGTGGATCAGGGTTTTCAGTCATCTTCCCAGCGTGTTTGTGGCATCTCCTGAGCATCAGCTTTGTCATTTGAGCTCCATGACAAGAAGTGTGTTTAAGAAATTTTTTTGAATGGGTAAAGTTTCTTGCCTCAGGCCAAGTGTACAAATGTGGAATGGATTTGGATCAGTCTTTTTTTTTTCTTCTTCTTTTGGAATTTTATTTAAGGGAAAAAAATGCCTTCAGGCAAGAACTGAAGCATGGAAAATTTTATCCCAAAAGGTGGATGCTTTGTGAAATTATGAGCGTGTGAAAACAGGTGGTTAAACTGAAATGGTTTTACAGATTTAAGTACAGAGGGTGCTACCAAAAACCTGTTATAAATCCTGAAGTGAACTGTTCTTGAAAGGCAGAGGTAGAAGAACAGGCCATCAGCAAGTAACCTGAATCTCTACCAAACCCACAGGCGGCTTCAGAGCTGGTAAAGAAGCCAAACAAAATGAGAAGAGGCTTTCTGAAAGGTCAGCAAGGGAGCCAAGTCTAGGCACGGCCTTTGGTGTTTAAATTCAGTCTCTAAGAACTACACCCCAGTGACTGGGAGCTGGCTGGGACAAATTTTACTCGCAGCACCTGATCCAAAACCTGCTGGAGCCGATGGCAAACGCTCCGTGAACTTCTCTTGAGTGTTGGATCAGGGCCTTGAATGTGCAGCCAGGAGGAAAAACATGTAAGCCCCATGCTGCACCACGTCGCAGGGTGGAGGAAGGGAGGAAGGGCTGGCGCTCCGCGAGAGCCGAAACCGCAGCGCCCCGCGCCGTGGACACCAGTGGGAGTTCCTCTGGAGGTGGAAATAGGGGCCTGGGGAGAAGAAAGTCACAGTGAGTTGGAGGTCTGCAGCTGTGAGAGCAGGAGGGAAGGTTTTATAGCCATTACTGGGGTCATTACAGCGACAGGGGCTAATTACATCAAGGCTTTGCTGTGCGAGGTGCTGGATAAAGACGTGATGGGAGGGGGATCCTGTGCCAGGCTGGGCTGGATTGGCACCACAGAAGGGCAGCAATGCTTCCAGGGAGCACAATGTGTGGCTGTCTTTTTGTGAGGGACTGTGTTCCTGCTGGAGCCTGGGGCCTCCAAAACATGTCTTCTGGGTGGATTAAGTTAAAATAAGTATGAAAACACATTTGCTTCTTCAATTAGTAGAATTATCTGTGAGTGAAAGTCCATTTTTGGTGGATGAATGTGCCTGCACGTGTGTGTGTGAGCTCTAAAAGATATTTGACTCAGTTTTCCATACTGTCTGTTGTTTTCTGATGTGCTCGTGAGATGCACAGCAGAATGCATGGATGACAATCTATTTGCCCTTTTACTTTACCCATTCCTTGCAGAAATGCAGAAGTCCCAACAAGGTGCCTCAGGGAGTCCAGCTCATCCCAGTCATTACCCTCAGAGCCCTGCCAAAAAAACATGCACTGGGAAATATTCACTTTTGTATAGACCTGATGGAGCTCAGCAAGGACCAGCCAGGAAGTGGGACGCTGCTCCCAGTCCCCTGATTCCCTCTGGTTTTGTGTGGTTCCACTGAAGTCCTCCCAGAGGACCATGGAGGCTGGGGCAGTGTTGCTCCAGCTTTGTTATTTATACACACTGATGTACTGCTCTTGGGCTCCTCATGTCACTAGGAACGAGCTGATTTCTGTTGTGTTACTGAAACATAAGTGTGATTATGAAGTGTTATGATATATGGTCTGCAGAGTTTTACAGCTGTGTCTTAAAGGCCTCATAATAATAAAAAAAATAATAATAAAAAAAAAGGGCTTACACTGGAAGTCAGGAGTATGGTCAAATTAAGGAGTACATTGGCAATGATAATTAAAACCCCCCCTGAAGAGAAGAGGGGGAAGGAAATTACCTAAGTCCCAGTGTTGTTGCAGGATGGTTATTGCCCAAGGACAGAACCAAGGAGAGGCAAACCAGAGGCTGGAGAGACCAGCTTGGGTGATGGGGTATAAAACCTCTACTTCCCCCATCTCCCCTGGACAGGTGGGTGTCCCTGCTTTGCCTGGAGAGAGCCAGGAAGGACAAAGCAGCCATGGAGAATTTGCCACTTGCCTGACTACTTTGGTGCATGCAAGAAATTAAAGAGGACCTCAACCAACCTGAAGGGCTGCAGCCAGTGGCACTTTGTCCTAAGTGTTGTCACTATTCCTTTTCACATTAGGCAGTAAATCTTTCACCTGCCTGCAGAGGAAAGTGGTAAAATCATTTGTCTGTAATTCTTATCTTATGAGAGCACGGGTGCAGGCTCTGTGCTCTCCCCCAGTGTGTTCTGGCATCTTCCTGGGAACTCCAGTGGTGGACTCCATGAGAGCCTTCCAGGGCTTCTTCCAGGTCCTGGGTGTGGGAAGGATAACCAAACTTCCAGGCTGCAAAGTACAGTTTGTGCAGCTGAATAGCAGCAGAAAGAGGGTTTTGGATTCAGGTTGGGTTTTGTTTTGCATCCCTCAAAGTCAAACCATGAAAGAAATGGTAATTGAGCATGGCACTCAGCAGAGCAAAAGCTCAAATCTTGTCTTTACCAGCATGAAAGAAGTGTAGGGTTGCCTTTTCCTTCAGAAGCAGATTTTTCTCATATGTGTTCAGGTTGTAACGATAATCTATTTTTGCCTTATTGTCTGATCCTTTCTTCACATGTCCTTGGCAGAAATACATGACCCTGCCACCATGCTTTGGTGCCTCACAGCTTAGTTTCCAGTCCCTGTGAAGCAGGAGGTTTCTTCATCAGCCTCCCTAAGCAGGGCCTTGTTTTGCCACCTGATCTTGTCTCACTCCAAGCTCAGACAGACATGGCACAGCATCTGTTGGGCAAGTCACTCCTGGGCTCTCTTTTTGTGCATCTAAGCCTGGCAAAAAAAAAATTAAAAAAAATAAAAAAATCCCAGAAAATGTGAACCTGAAGTGTCCTTCTAAGGTTACTGTGAAGCTGCTGCAGGAGGAGGAGCTGCTCCAGTTTGGCCTCGGACCTCACGTCCCTCTGGAGAGCTGTATGTCTTTTATTCATGCCTTGGCTCCAGCCTTGGGTTTTTTCCTCAAACCAATCCAATTGCAAAGTGCTTAGGAACTGCTAGCCTTGCTGCTCCACGTTTCAGCCATTCAATACTGTGTCTTTAATTCTCTTTGAGTTTTAGGAGTTAATTAGGTGAGTTGATACTTTGATCATAGCCATAACTTCAGCACTTGCTGTGGTGAAGCTGCAGCCTTTTGCCATCACTTCAGGTTCACCATCCAGATTTTCTTAGAGGTAAGGAGGAGTGGATGAGACATTTTTACATGACACCACTCGGCTGAGCTGCTGGATTACACAGCTCAGTCCAGGTCAGTCCAAAATCTGGATAGGTTAGACATCAAGCATCACTGAAGCCTGGCAGATCAAAGCAGTAAGAATATTGGCATGGGAGCACAGTAATCCTCCAAATGTTGGCTTCCTCTCCAGCTCTGCAACAGATCTTTGTCAGTCTGGGGCAGGCCACCTCCCTTCCATCGCTTTGATTTAGGTTGTTGGTAACTCACAGCACCACCTTGGTATATTTTTTTCAGGAGTAGAGCTAGGGCTTGCAGTTGTGCCAAGAGAGATCAATATTCCTGATCCAGAACAATTAGAAGGGGCTAATAATGACTGTGTCCATCTGTTGGAGATTTACTTTCTTAAGTGATCAGGTACAACTGCCTTTTGCACACTGTATTGTTGGCCTACAGCACTTTCTGTGTGTTCAGCAGTTGTCAAATGCCACACCACAGTTTGTGGCATGGAAAGACTCTTTCTCAGAGTCAAAGCAAGGTCCATGCAGACTAATTTGTGGTACCACTAATGCACTGTCTCGAGCAACCTGTAAAAATCAGCATCATGAGTAAGTGACCAGGATAGGTTTTTATAGCTGGCAAAGGGGATCCACCATACTCTGCATATAGAAAAGCTGATTTCTCCTTTCTCACTCCCCCCCCCAACCCCATGCAGCAGGAGCTGAGTGACTTGGCAGAGAGCTGATCACACCTACTTGCAAGAATCCGTGTTACATTTGCTCCTCCTGGTTTAATGGTGGAGAGGAAAAGGAAGGAAGAGGAGCTGGTGACAAGTACAGAGCAGCATGGCAGAGAGGGACCTGGCTGATGGCAAACTGAACATGAGCCAGCAGTGTGCCCTGGCAGCCAGGAGGGCAAACTGTGTCCTGGGGTGCATCAAGCACAGTGTCACCAGCAGGTCAAGGGAGGGGACTGTCCTGCTCTGCTCTGCACTGGTGCAGCCTCACCTTGAGTACTGTGGGCAGTTTTGGGCACCTCAGGATAAAAAAGACATGAAGCTACTGGAGAGCATCCAAAGGAGAGCAATAAGGATGGTGAAGGGTCTGGGAGGGGATGACTTAAGAGGTGAGGTCACCTGGATTGTTCAGTTTGGAGACAAGAGGCTGAGGGGTGACCTCATTGCAACCTGTGGCTTCTCATGAGGGGAAGAGATGGGACTGGTTCTGATTTATTTGTTCCTGTGACCAAAAATAGGACTCGGGAAGATGATAGGAAGCTGAATTGGGAGGTTTAGGTGAGATATCAGGAAGAGATTTTTCACCCAGAGGGCAGTTGAGCAGTGGAACAAGTTCCCCAGGGAAGTGGTCACAGCCCCAAGCCTGCCTGAGTTCAAGAAGAGTTTGGGTGATGCTCTCAGGCAGATGGTGTGATCCTGGGGGTGCCCTACACAGGGACAGGAGTTGGACTTCATGATCCTGATGGGTCCCTTCCAACTCAGCATATCCTATAATTCTGTGATTTCTGACAGAGGATGTGGCTGCACAGCAGGTGAGGCAGGGATGATGTGAAGGCAGTGCCCCATAAGCCCACAGCAATCAGCACCAGAGGTGCAGCAGAACATAAGTTATATTGATGACACTTTCTTCTCTTAAGCTGAAGGACTGTCCTTTCTTGGGACAACTGCTACCAACAGAAACTTCCAGTCACGTGAGCTTTTCTTCAAGAACCATGAACAACCCCAGACTATGTTTCCAGCTGTACAGCAGGTCACTCTTCCAGAGCCCATAGTCCAGGGAAGGAAAATCAGCCCTTCCCTTGTTTAACCTGAACCTTTTTGCACACCACTTGTCACTGTCCCACATCTTCCTTGGCTTGCATTTCCTTGGCTGCAGCACTGGGATCTAGATGCCCAGCAGCAGCCCTTCTTTCAAGCCTCCTAAGAAGAAGACCAAGTGCAAAACCATTTGAAGGTCAGAGAGGGTCATACTTGTTCTGTCCAATTATCTGTCATTACCTTGAGGAAAAATTAGTTTTGGCTTCCTTTGGCTTTTTTAGAAGCTAGGCCCTTTTCCTCAGGTGAGGGAAGGTGTTCTCCTCTTCAATGGGACATGATGCAAATCC
Source organism: Florisuga fusca (assembly GCA_038090715.1). Lineage (NCBI taxonomy): Eukaryota > Metazoa > Chordata > Aves > Apodiformes > Trochilidae > Florisuga > Florisuga fusca. Next base: position 1,635,960 of record JAAWXA010000048.1, read on the forward strand.
TTACACTAGTGCCCAGTGGGTGTAAGGCAGATAAAGGCTTTCCAAGCAGTACATCACAGTGCTGGTACATCACAGAATCTTTTCACTGGCATTCTGGGGTATGTCTGCTCTTCCATGAAGGTGAGGCATAGGACAAAAGCTGAGCAGGAGGAGATAAGTGCTCTAGAGTAAGTTAGCAGGGAAAAAAAGCTGATTTGCAGGCTCCAGCAGTAGGGAGCTAAAAGCTTTTCCATTGCCTTGTGTTAGGAGTCAAAGCTGCTGACAATCTGCTCACAACCAGAACCACAAGCAGAACCCAAGCCAAGTCTCTGGGCAGAGACAGACTTGGCCCAAATGGGGAGCAGCAGCCTGTGGTCCACAGAGAAGATACAGGCAGGGCCAAGGACCTGGAGCATGCCTGGATATGTGGTACTATAGGAACACAGTCCCTGTGTTCTGTCACCCAGGGGAACACAGACTCCTTGGCAGAGGAATGAATTCTCACTAATTGTTAACTCCCTGATGTCAGGAGGAAGTCAGAAGGTGAAACAGTAGGTGCTAGTCCCAGAAATGAGCAGTTTAAGGGTGACAAAGTGGCTGTAGGCTGGAGTTTCCAGCTGTCTTTGTCGCTTCCTAGGGGAAAGAAATAAAAGCTCAAGCCTGACCAAAGCCCTTCCTGGAGGATACATTTCCTGGGAACTCTCACTTTTGTGGCTGTGAAAGCCATGAAGTTTTCCTTCTTAGACCTGGGAAACTACAGCCAGGCTCCTGTGGGGCTGTCACTGGTTAAATAAATGATGGTAAAAATAACTCACAAATGCAACACCAACGTGGGCACATAAATCAGTGTCTGAAGTGCCAGTTGAGGTAAGGAGCCTTCTTTTGGGTGGGGTGTCTTAGGAAGGAGTCATCCTGCAAGCAAAATCCAGTTGAGAGGGATCAGGCAAAGTCCCATCAAGACATGACTTACAAATCCATCAGGAATTTCATTTCAGGAGAGATATAAGGATTTAACCTGGCTGTCAGCAGCATTCTTCAGGTCTCGCTGCTGCATAGGAGGGAGTGTTAGAACCTGGGACTTAAACTAAACAGATTTCCTATAGGAAACACACACAAAATTACATTGCTTCTAAAGTTACTTTTATAGACATTTTCCCTGAGAAATATTTCTCCCTGGAAAAATAAATTCACAGGATGTAATTAAAACGGTTATATGTGTACACTGGAATGGCCCCCTTTAAGTGCTTCACCAAATGCAGCACTAAATAAAGGAATGAAAGCCAGCTTTGTTTAAATCTATTAACAATATGTATTAATTATAAAATGAGACATTGTTCTGTTAGTTTATGGTTATGAAAATAGCCTTTAATAAGGCTGAGACTAGAGTACTCAGCTTTTCAGTAAAAAGAGCTTTGAAAAAAGGGCTGACCTGACAAAGGCAATGGGTATCAGATTCCATATCCAACGGATTCTGGGAATAACCAGGTGCTGATGACTCTTTTTTTTCTGCTTTTCTGGCCATTTTCTTTATTTTAGCTTTTGTAAAAAAAAAAAAAAAGAGAGAGAGAGAATTGGGTTGTATTAGAGTTTATCTTCCAGTAACAAACTTTAAGATGTTTGTGTTGATTCATCTCTGTGTTGAGGTTGATCGGGGTGCACTGGTCTGCCCAAATCTGCTCAAATACTAAAAAATAATTCTCTCTGGCCTCAGGCCACACTGCCCCAGTCCAGTAACTTGTGGCAAATCTCATTCAGCTTTTCACAGTGTCTGGGCTGCAACACCCCTTTTCTGCCTGGAAAAGGACCCTCTGAGCTGGGGAGATGTTGGAGCCTGATGGCAGGCAGGGTCATAGCTTTTTCCTCATGTGGTTTCCTCCACATGAGGCTTTTGGAGCAGCTTTGTGAAGCACCAGGATGGGAAGGCACTCTGCTTCTTCAGTATTTATAGCTCAGTTAAAATATTCTTGAGAGGTTATCCTGCCTTTCCTCCCACCAGAAGGGCTGTGTGATGTGAGACTCCTGACCTGAGGAAGGGATGCTGGTGTTATTGAAAGGGGGCTGAGATAACCTGATGTGCTGCAGATGCTTTTGGGGTTGTGGCCTCTGGGGATGTAGCCCATCAGCCCACGCAGCTTTGGTGCTGCTGGGATCAGAGCTCTCTCATTTCAGGGAAGGATTTGGAGGCCCCAGGGGAAGTGTTTGCTTGGCTCTTGCAGGAGGGAACCAGCACAGTGGCAAATATCCATCCCTGCTCTTTACACAGGCCATCTCACATGTTAGAGGGTATTATATGTAATTGGGTTTTTGCTTTTATTAGTTCATTTCACCTTTCATTCTCTCTCAGTAGGGATGCAAGCTAAAAGCCAAAATTACACCTTTATGCCAGTATTAACACTAGCTTTATAATGGGTTTTATTGCTATATTTGCTGCCCTGATCACAAATAAAACACTTCCATGTCCTTCAGGTATGACTGGCCCTATTTTCTATATTACTTTCCAGCACAGCAGGGTGACATTTCCAATGCATGTCCAGGACTTTTTTTTGAGAGGAGAGAGAAGAACTCAGGGTCAGTTTATAAAAGCAATGTTGCATTACTGGTAGGAGAGTGATGCTGTAAGAAGGATTATCAGAACAATCAGTATTATTTCTTTACTGGAAGCTGTTTCTTGGTAATTAAAACAATTTAAATAGCCTCTCCAGAGCCACTTCCAATGAGAGAAAAAAAAAAAGAGACAAAAGTCGATACAAACAAACGGGGGTTGATCTGACATACCTTGAAACAGAAACCCTTTCCCTGGGAGCAAAAAGGGAGGTGGTTAAATGTGTGGAGTCAAGAGTCAATTTTCATTTCTTAATTAGCTCTAAACTTCTGTGCCCTGCCACTGTGAGGGAGAAGCAGGCCAGGGAGTGCTGCCCCTGCCTCCCTTTGCAGCTGTTCAGCATCGCTGCATCGGAGCAGGGAAAACAATTGAGGAAATGTTTTATGTTCACACTCCACCTCGGAGGTAGGACAGCATCCAGAGCATGCTGTAAAACAGGCAGGAATGCTGCTGCTTGGAAAACACACTCGTAATTCTTGTGCCTCTCTTTCCAAAAGACACCTTTCTTCATGTAATTGTTTTAAAACCACAGAATGTTCACGTTCCCCTCCATGGAAATCGCATCAGAAAATGACATTGTAGTTTCTTTTTTTAGCGTTTGGATTTGAGGGGGGTGTGGGGCTGGGTGAGGGTAGCTCTTGCTTTGTTTAGTTTCCTTAAATCCCCCCTCACTGTAACAGCTGGGGGCTTCTTTTCCCCTTTTATTCTCCTGGGGCTCAGCTCCATAAATACACATCCGGACCCTTCACTGTCGTAGTCTGGCTTAATGAAACTGTGCCAGGCACTTCCAAGAGAAGGATGTTTATTTTTCTCTGCTGATTTGGCTAGGCTGGCCCAGGTCTCCTGTGCCCGGGGAGCCACTCCATGAAGAGACCCCTGTGACTGCAGCAGGGATGCTGTGGCAGCCAGCAAGTGCCTGCACTCACTCAACACCAGGGTTCTCTCACCACAGAGCTGGGGGGGGAGCAGGCAGCTGTGCTTTCTGTGTGCAATGCACAGGGAGGGGGAAAAAAAAAAAAAAAGCATGCTAAGGGCACAGTGTTAAGGTGGGAAAGTCAAGCACTCACAAGGCAGATACAGCGAGAGCTGTCTGGAGAGCAGGCTTAATCCATCTGTTTATTTGAGCACGTTATGAATCAGTCTCCTATTTTTGCACAGTCCTCTGCTTGGTTTTTAGTTAATGGCATTTTCTAGCTTTTGCCATAATTTGCCACCTTCATGGTATGCTTGCTCCACAGATGTCCAACACCATGGAGATCCTGATCCCTGTTCCTAGCTGGATGCATCAGTAGAGTCAGGCGACTCCAAAACCAGTCTCTGAAGGAAGGTGGGGGTGTAGATGCTACCCTGGGGGACTCAGTCAGCCTTTTATCACTAATGCAGCTTTGAGTCTGTTGCTCAAAGCTGGAGAGACCAAATTTCATGCCAGACCTCATATGACACAGCAGTCCTCCTCCAAGTCACTGGGAGCTGCTTCCCTGGGCCTGGATCTGGGCTGCCTGAAATGTCTCAATAGGTTGGACAAGATGTTCTTTAAAGGTCCCTTCCAACCCAAACCATTCTCAAATTCTATGAAATATTCCCTGTTTGACTTCTCTGTGTGTCAGGAGACAAATGCTGCTTTGAAATTGGTTTTGTGTAGCATCAGATGAAAGCCCCACATATTTAGGTATTTCATTTTTTTTCCTTCTCATTCACAATTTCAAGCTTTTCTACCCAGTGGTGAGTCCTCCAGTATATTTTTGAGCAAAAGCTGAGCGCCTTTTACAGTATCTCTGGCTCTGCTTTCAGTGATGGGGGGGATTAGTTAAAATCCATCTTCCCAGTGAGATGGGGGGATGGTGCCTCAGGGAGCATCAGAGACCTGCCAGAGATCACGAAGAGAGAGGCAGGGGTGAGATCTTATGAGTGGCAGTCTGCTTTCTTCCTACTTGTGTTGCCTTCAGGTTAAAACCCCGTGATACAGACTGGCCTTGCTGCTTTTTGTCAGGTTTGCTTTCCACTGACAGAGACATTCTGTGGTTATAAATAAGTGGGAGTGATTCCTTCAAGATTAGGTTTTCCTTTTTGATCTGCAAAAGCAAGCCAAGTGTTTCCAAGTGTTTATGGCAGTTGCTTCTTCCCTCAGCCAAGGATGAAGAGGGTTTTCTGCAGGCTGACAGGGGTGTTCATCATCCCCAGACAAGTGGGTTACAGCTGTTGGGTAAGCTGGTGTTGGCTCTCTGGTGGGTACACCTCAGACTACAGGAGGTTCTGGTCCACAGAATCACAGAATTGTCACGGTTGGCTGAGACCTCTAAGATCACCTCATCCAACCAACAACAAAAAGAGCGTATGAAACCAACTGACTAACGCTGGCTCTGAACAGAGATGTTGTCCTGATGTTGTCTGTTGCTGTTTAACATTTTAAAAACAGCAAAGGTTTTCAGGTGAGACCTGGCTCCTCTGCACTAATGCTCCTCTTGTGATACAGAAAACCCCAGGGCTGGGTTGGACCTTTCCTGTGCTAGAGACAGGGTCTAAATCCTTGCTGTAGCTTAGATGAAAGCATTGGAGGTGCCTTGTAGCTGACATTTTAGCCTCAGAGCTTATGTACATTTGCAAGGCCAGACTAGATGGAGTTTTGGGCAACCTGATCCAGTGGAAGGCATCCCTGCCCATGCAAAGGGATTGCAACTGGATGATCTTTAACATCTCTTTGAACCCAAACCATTCTATGATTCTATGATTTGATGTCTTCAGCAATGGTGCTAGCAAAGTAAAGGACAAAGATTCCCATATTATCCAGCAAAATGTGTCATGGTCTCTTTTTTCTCAGTCTGGGGATTAATTTTGGCCCCACTGAAACCAGCACCTTCTCTAAACCTTACTGAGCTTCCTGTTCTAAAAACTGCTCCTTAGTGTCCCAGTAGTTGGAATGGGTTATTGGAGGAAATACAAAGGGAAAGATTTCCACTGTGAGGTTTACATAAGGATGCATCTACTTGGTGAAAGGAATCAGAGTTGTGATCCAATATGTGAGGATGGAGCTGGGTCTCCACTCCTACATCACCTCCAGTTTTTGCTTTAATCAACAACCCTTGCTGCTGGGCAGTTCTCACCACAGTTCCCCTCCCCATTTCCATGAAGATACACTTTCTGTAACTGAATTATTTTCCTCTGATTATTTAGCAGGCAGGATACTGCTCCTAACATTCCCATTGCTTACCTAAAGTTCCAAATGGAAATCCCTCAGGGGGCTTTAGCCATTTGGTTTGCTTTTCAACACAATGCCTTTGGCATTTTTCAACACTAAGAGCAAACACAAAAGAAACCACCAGTCTGAGGGCCAAACCTGCATCTCCTTGCTAGGTGGACCCTGTCTACCTCTGCTCTGCCAGAGATGGGGTCCAGCCCTGAGGAAAGGGTGTACATCCTACAGCACAGGGGCTGGAGATGGCTTTGCTTGGGGCAGTGGGATAAAGTGGCCAGTGGCCAGACTCTAGAGAAAGAAGAGGGGATGGGGAAGGAAGCAGAGAATCATTTCACACGTGTGGTCTAAGTTGGAAATGAACTTTTCTCCTCCCCAGCTCTCACAGCTCCTCTCCTTTTGTCCTGCTCTTGCTCTTCCTTGAAGTATTTCTTCTGACAATTCCACACAAATGGTGAAAGAAGTTGTTCAAAGGGCAAAAATGAAGGAGAAAAAAGCTTTCCAGTTTTATTTTCACATCCAAATTTGAATATTTTCTGAAGAGAAAAAATAGTAAAACTAAGAAATAAATCCCTTTTGTCTGCAAAATCCCCTGGTGGGAGTTAAGGAGGTTTGACTGAAATGTTCCTGTGAGACTCATTTCTGGGCAGCAATTTGCCATCAATGGAAACTTGTCCTCAGCAGATTTTATGTTCTTTCCTAACCTGCCTGCAAGGAGGTGTTTCCTTTGTTGACTGAGGTAAAGGAGGCGCCTGCTTTGCCTTTGATATTCCCACATCTGCCATCAGAGGAAGGCTCCAGATGGTCATTTCTCCTGGAAAACAGTGGTAAAAAAATCCTTTGCTGTTTCCCTCATGGTGGGGTTGTCTCTGATGGTTCCTCAAGCTGTTAATGATAATGGCCTGATCACAGCAATGTGCCCCGGGAAGAAAATACCTGTAAGCTTGCTCCATGAGCTGGTGACCTGGGGACAAGGGGATGGGCTGCATTCTCTCTCATGTGCTGGGAATGCCTGAGAAACTGGACTGGTGCAAACCCTTCCCTGGGTCCTTTGTGCTTTGAGCTGGGTTCTCCTGAAGAGGTCCTGCAGGACAGTAGTGGGCTACTGAGAAAGGATTTCTACAGCCTTTCACGTCCTTAACAAAAGGAAATGCTAGGAAAAGGAGGAGCAAAAAGCATGAAATCCTCCTCTCCCTCAGGTGGTCACAATTTTAATGGGAGAAATGAACAGGGCATGTAGAACTGTGATTGTCCCATTTCCTTATAAACATCCCTCCTCTGGTCAAGTCTAAAGTATCCAAGGATCAGAGGTGTGGGGTGACCCACATCCCTCTGGGCACAACCAGAATATGAATATGAAATACAACCTTTTCTTCACCATTTTGCCTTAATGATGTTGTTGCTTGGTGAAGCCAGTGTAACCTTTCCTCTGGGACTCTGTTGGAGCTCACATGCCCTGTACAGCTGAGATGTTCCTGACCTACCAGTACCCACATCCAGGCTATCAGTTTTATCTGTGTTTATCCTGGTGGTTCTTTACTCTGTTTTAAACCTCTTGCCTCACTTGCAGGACTGCCTGTTGTCACCTCTTGTTGTGCTGTGCTGAAGATCACAGATGGGCAGGATTTTCTGGTCTCTGCCTTTCTGTAGAATTCCAGTAAAACCTCCATTCCATTTCTTCCACTTTCTCGTGGTCAGGATTGAAGGACCAAAGTCATGGACTCCTGATGTAAGGCCAAAATCCAGCTAACTGATGCATCAGCCCTGCCTCTTTTCCCCTGAAAAAAATCATATTTAGGCATGTCAAAGCACATTTACAGCATAATTAACTTACTAGACCCCAAGAAACCTATGTATTGTCTTCTCTGTAATTACAGCCCTGCTCCTAATCACAGTCCTGGATGCTGGAATTAAGTTCTCATCCCATCTCTCATCCTTGTTTTCTGTGGCAGAGCCTTGTTAATGTATGTCTTCATCACCACTTTAGAAATGACACAAATTCTGCAAAAAATGTTGTAGTGTGTTAAAAGTGGAGGGACAGGGGATTCTGCCCTACACCTTTCCCCCAGATGCATTTATCACCAGGGCAACTTAACTTTAGAGTTCACAAAAAATTCAAGTTCTTGGCTTAGATCCAGGAGGGGAGAAGTTTTATAGGCTGAGCTAAGCGTGAATTACAGTTATGGTTATGGCACTTTTTTTTTTTTTTTTTTTAATTCTTCTTTTTAAAGAACAACTTGAATGTTACTCTGGCACTGAAGTGGTCACAATTTTAAAGTATTTTGTAATGCAGCTTTCTCCTGCTGCTTGGCAGATTTGGAAGGAACCTTAGGGGAATTTAAAAGGTGGTGTCTCAGGAAAGGGTGCTGGAGGTGATGGAAGGGGTAACCACTTGTTTTGGTGCCAGGTATAACTAAATTATTGTCCTTTTCACTCACCAAACAGAATACCCAGGTCCTGTGGGGCAGGGACCCTATAGCAGTGCCCCAATAGATGGGCTGGTTCCTTTCTGACGTGAGTGGTGCTTGATGGGGATCCAGCACCCCTATTTTCAGGGGCAGGATGGAATCAGGACAGGTGAATTCCACATTTCACTTGGAACATAAGGAGCACGTTTGGAAGAGGATGTCAAGTGGGAGGATGTCTGCTTAGGGGAGGCAGTGGGAAATGTTAGTGTTGTTTTTATTCCCCCCCCCTGTTTTCTATTTCATTACTTCTGTGTTAGGAGCTGGTGAAAAGGTCCTACCTAATGAACAAGCCCGTGTGTGTTGGCTGTGTGGTTCTTACTGGATATTTTTAGATACTGGAAGCTGTCCCTGAGAGAGCCACAGGCCCCAGTTGCTGGGTGGATCAGCTTTCAGGTGGGGTGGGATCAGTGCAGCAGTCTGCAAGGCCACCCACAGATAACTGCTGGCCATGGGGGGAAAGAGGGACCAAATGAATTCCTCTGCCCTGGCTGCTTTTCCTTTCTGAAAAGGGCCTGGAATGGGCAGGTGTCAAGAAGTAATTCCCTACACGCTCCAAGTCAGTGAGCCAGCAGATCCTGATTCCACTGGCTGAATTGTGCCATGCAGAATCTGCCTGGTGTACCTCTAACAAGCAGCAATTGCCTGTTGCAGTCTTCAGAAACAGTCCATGGACTTCAGCACTGTTCCAGTCACAGGATGCATTGATTATGATTAAGATTATGGGATGATTCAGGCTGAAAGGAACCTCAGGAGGTTATCAATTCCAATCTCCTGGTGGGACCTGCTGGAACAGCCCTGGCCCTCAGCTTGTAAGAGAGAGAGCTGTTAGAAGCACTCAGCTATGCTGAACCTAAAACTTTTTCAAACTTACATTTTTCCATGGCACTCAGAGTAATACAGGGTTACATTGCCTTGTATTCCTTCATGGGATTTCTCTCAGACACCTACAGGTTCCCAGTGCTGGCCATCCCCCAAGACGAGAGAGCACTTGCAGTCAGTCTGTTCCCACTACCCTTGTTAAAAAACTTGTTGGGTCAACCTGAACCGGGTTGCTTGCCAAAAGAAAAAGATTAAAACAAAGAGAAAAAAAGCCTGGTTCAGGAGATATTTCTTCTAGAAAGCATAATGGGATATGGTATGTAGAAACTTCATGCCTTTCATTGCAGCATGTCTGGAAGTACATAAATACATATAAATACATGGATGAGAGAAGAGATCAGTTAGAGGCATTTTTGGGAAGAAGAAATGAATGAACCTTGACTCACAAGCAGTGCCACTGGAATTCCAGTTTAACCTGTCCTGTTTACCAGCCACTTTGTTCCTCTCTGGGGCTCTGCTTTGTCCATGGGGACAACTGCCACACTGCAAGCAAACACTGCTACCTACTCTGCTCCCCTTTCTTGTCTGTCTCCACTTCACCCATTGGAGCAGAGAGAAGAGTCAGCTCCAAATGACACAGAGCAAGTAAACAAAGCTATTTTAAAGAACAATTGAGCTGAGCAGGAGCAGCCTGTTCTGAAGAGCTTTGAAAACTGCCATTGTGTTCTTGCTGGGAGAGCACTAAAGTACAAAGGCTTCTGTCCCTTGCAGTAGCTGTCTTCTTGTGCACACAGGCATTCATGGCTTTTGGTCAGGGGCCATGTGTCTGAAAGCCCATGGCCTAACATGCCTTTTTCTTCTGGATGAGACCTCACTGCTGCAGTCCAACAGGATGCCTTGCAGCTGGAGGAGCTTGTTAAATCTAGTACCATTAAATCTGTAAGGGCTGCAGATGACAGAGCAACTAGAAATCTGCTCTGGTCTGTCTAGTGCTATCATCAGGCACAGCAGCAGGAAACCAAGATACATCTGGCTGCCTCCCTGCCTGTGAGCAGGCATGGGGGGGTCACACAGAGCCTCCGTAGCTGGATGCAGTTGTAGATTGGGGCTAAAAAGCAAGGAAGGACTGTACTGATCACAGAGCCCACTGAAGGGTGGTGGGTCTGCTCTGTTATCTCAGGGAACACTGGATGCTTGCAAACTCAGCAATGGTATCTCTTAAAGAGTTGGTGATGGGTAGGTAGTCAAGAAAGCTCTGCCTGAGCCCGACCCGATCCTAGAAAGTCTTTCACAAATGTGGGAGGAGCAGAGGACAAGCTGAGGGCTGGAGCTCCACCTGGCCCCATTGTCTGATTTTCAGATCTGGTGTCTTTGACTAAAGGAGGTGTCAGACATTGACTCAGGTTTCCAGACCAGCAGAAGACTCATTCCAGGGGACATTTCTTGGCCTCAGGTCTGCCTCATCTCATGGCACAAGGACTGGAGGTTGGGTGAGGTGGCAGTGCTGACCAGGACCAATGGCTTCTGATAATCACATTGATTCCTTTCCCATTCTGGACTTCCACTGGGCAAGGCAAATGGGTTTGATTTCCAGATCATGCCTCTCTCCTCTGGATCTCGAGCCCAAATAATAACATTTACAGGAAACTGAGTTCACAGCCAGATTCCAATGTCTGTGGACTGATAGTCTGCCATGGAGCAGCAGGAGTGTAGCTCCAGAAAAGCTAGATGGATTACTCCTGTTCCCTTCTGGCACTGGAGATTCCAAAACATGCAACCATGTGTTTCAAGCTCTTGGAGAGCAGCTCTGTGACAGGGCACCAACACTCTGCTCTGAGCAGTGCCCTGGAAGGAGGTCAGGTTCAGCACACACCACTTTCCTTGCGGAGTTTTTGTGTGGTTTCCCTTTGCACCCCCAAAGCATCCTGCCCGTGTGGGAGATTGACATGTCCCCTCCTCCTTTGATGTGATGCTTTGAGTGTTGGGGTGGGTGCTGTATTTGCCTGTTGGGATTTAAGCAAAGTTTTTTTCTTGGACCCTTCAGGCCTGGTGGTTTCTTGGTGGCACTTTTGTGACTGTCTTGCCTTTCTGCATAGTCCCAGCCTGCTGCAGCTCTGTCCCTTTCCTCCCCGAGGTTAGCAGCAACACGATGGGAAACATGGTGTCTGTGTGCACCAGACCCCAGGAGCTGTGCTATGGGAAAAAGAGAAGGCTCCAGAGAGACCTTAGAGCACCTTCTAATACCTGAAGGGGCTACTGAAAAACTGGGGAAGGACTTTTGACAAGCGTATGGAGTGACATGATGAGGGGGGATGGTTTCAAAATGAAAGAGGGGAGATTTAGGTTGGTTATTAGAAATAAATTCTTTGCTGTGAGGGTGGTGAGACACTGGAACAGGTTGCTCAGAGAAGTTGTGGCTGCCCCATCCCTTGAAGTGCTCAAGGCCAGGCTGGATGGGGCTTGGAGCAACCTGGTCTGGTGGGAGGTGTCCCTGCCCATGGCAAGGGGGTTGGGACTGGATGATCTTCAAGGTCCCTTCAAACCCAAACCAATCTGTGATTCTATGGCAAATACAACAGTATGACCAAGTAAAAGTATTTCCACAACTTTTAGCTGTGGGGAACCTGGTCTAGCCTAAGAAAAGCCGAGCTGCCCGCTCCACCAGCTTCCCAACACTTGGCGAAGCCGCTGCAGAAGTGGAGGTGGTGGCTGTGAGACAGCTCCAAGCAGCGGAAACAGTGAAGCGTAAGCCCCCTATTCCTCCGTTGATGGAGAAAGGAAAGAGTCCCCAGGCCCCTTAACCAGCGACCCAACTCTGTTGGAAAGGAACCTCCTGGTACAGCTGCCAGAGGTTGAAGACACCGCTCCCCGGCCGGACCCAGTGGCCGGGCCGTCTCAGCCCGCAGCCCGCTGAGGTGAGGGTGTGAAGGGGGAATGGCTGCCGCCTCGCTGCCGGCCGCCGGAGCGGAGGCGAACAGGACCACCCCCCGATCCTCTTGCCGGGGAGAAACCACCTTAACGCGGAGGCAGGAAGCCGCCGGCCGGCAGGCACCAATCAGGCCGGCCCGGGGAGGGAAGGAGGGAGGGCGGCCCGGGG